>JAOWBJ010122555.1:0-13357 GCA_028566335.1 Monarda citriodora | reverse complement strand
GGCAGTCAGAAAGGACCATACAGACCCTTGAGGATATGCTAAGGTCGATAGTGATCGACCGAAGTGGCCAGTGGGAGCCTACCCTGCCCTTGGTGGAGTTCGCCTACAACAATAATTACCAAGCTACCATAGGGATGGCTCCGTATGAAGCCCTTTATGGGAAGAAGTGTCGATCTCCACTCTACTGGGATGGAGTGGGAGAAAGGAATTTGCTAAGCCCTGAAGCGATCAGCAAGATGGTCGAAGTGATCCGTCAGATCAGAGTAAGAATGAAGGAAGCTTAGGATAGGCAGAAGATCTACGCAGACCGCGGACGCGCAGAGGTGCAGTTCGTTGAAGGAGACAAAGTGTTCTTAAAGGTTTCACTGCTAAAAGGGATTCTAAGGTTCGGAGTAAAGGGAAAGCTAAGGTCACGCTTCATCGGCCGTTATGAGATCCTAGAGAGAATAGGCCCCGTCGCCTATAGAATATCATTACCGCCGAGCTTAAGCAACGTGCACGACGTCTTCCACGTGTCCCAGCTCCGCAAGTATGTATACGATCCGAGGCACGTAATTCGCCAACAAGAGGTCGAGCTCGCATCCGACCTAAGTTACGAGAGCAGGCCCAAAGCGATCTCGGATCACAAAGTTCAGCATTTAAAGAACAAGACTATGACCACGGTGAAGGTGCTATGGAAGGACCAAGAACTAGAGGAGGCTACATGGGAACTTGAGGAGAAGATGAGGGAGAGGTACCCGGAATTGTTTAAGTAGGTAAGCAATTTTGAGGACGAAATTTTTGTTAAGGTTGGTAGGATGTAACAGCCCAAAGATTCGAAACCTCCTTGTAGCAGTTTTAACAAAGGACAGAAATGTGAAGGGGTAGTATGAGTTCGGCCATGTTCGAAATTTTGTGTTCTTATGTGCTTTATATGATCTTTTGTGCTCTAACATATGTGTACTAACTTACTTTACCAACAATGCGGTGAATGGATGTATGGATTATCATGTGATTATGGATGATATGAGTTAGTTAGTTGCGGTATGGATTGAATACCTTGAATAGAGTATTGTGAAGTGACTAAGCTTGTCACTTGAAACTTATGTCAAGATGGCCCTAGTTTGGCCAAGGATGAAGTGCTCGGCACCTCATTTCGTAATAGTCCGAAATTTGCAACTATCTTTTGACCGAAGAGTTTTCGGCGAACAGACCAAGCTCGCACCGCACAGAGTGGAGCTAAGCAAGCTACCCAGTGTTCGGCAGTGCCGAAGTTTAGAGTAGTGCTCGGCCTCACCGGACTCTAGCTAGTGCTCAGCAGAACCTTGTGTCCAGCAAGTGTATAGTGTTCGGCAGTGCCGAAGTCTACCTTGTAAGCAACGCCGAGTAGTCAGTAACCCAGAGAGAATAGGTTCCCCTGTGAGTTAGTAAACCGAAGCATGGATGCCCAATCAGCATTCACACTTGACACCCAATTAAAATAATGTAGGAAAGTCAAGAGTCTGCAAATGAGGAACCACACAACCATGGCCGATACATGCTACCTCGGCTGCCGCAGCCACCGCCCAAACTAGCCAATCCCAGACAAGCCTTTTTCAGAAAGTGTATCCACCAATAGAATTCCAGCAACACCAATCATTTACTGGCCTTGTGCCAAATTATGAGATACGATCGGGCTCGGGCATGTGTTGCCCAAGCTAGTGCACTACAGGTTCACTTTGACGCAAGGTTAGTGACCTATGTTCTAGGGAAGTCGGCCAACTTCCCTAGATCAGGTTATTAACAGGGCAGGTATGGCAAGGTAAAAGCTTCACCCCGGTTCTTAAGTAAAATTTATTTTAAGGACATTGGTTTTTCTTTTAACCCCTATGATCCTCGCACTATGGCATTGGTTAAAATGTTTGGGCATGTGTCCACTAGGTGGTTCAAAGTACTCAGCCCTGCATATGTTTTCTCTGTGTGCAGGTTGAGCAGATCGATGAAGTCAAAGTGACGGTGGCTTGCTGAAGATTAGTGGAGAAGCTCTTGGTGATGCATGTCCTCACACATGCATCCGAAGTCTGCATTCAGTGTCTTTTGTCTATTTTTGTAATTTGAAACCATGAGAAAGGCTATGTAAGAGTCACCACCACCGCTACATTGTTTTGATTGATTTGCCTTGTATTTTGCCTATGTTGCGTTTTAAATCATAAGTAATCGAACAATATTACTAGTTAGCTCGGTACCAAAGTCAAGTACATAGCTTGGTACCGAAGTCGTTTTGACAGTCCGGTATTCTTGTTACTTCGGTTCGGCACCTCCTCTGAGAGATAGTTCGGCTTCGTTTAATTACTTAGTTCATTTTGTCTTTGCCCACACCGCAGTTCCGCACTATCACAAACAAATGTAACGAACTTTGAACTCGGCTCCCAATATCGGGTTCGGGTCGTTACAGCAGTGGTAGCAGAGCTCTGGTTCACTCTGAAAACCCACGAGTCTTCTTCTTTCTTGAATCTAGCTTTGTTCCACTAGAATTCTATTAGATCGAGTTAAAGGTTCTTCAGCAAAAGCCCGTCACAATGACCCGACCTGCTCAACCAAGCCATAAGCTAAGGTACATTCTCTTAAGGCTCATCTTGTTCATGTATGGATGGTTGGATAAATGAATGGATGTGATTGGAATGAAAGCATGCACATGAGTGTAGAATGGAGGTATTAGTAGTGGATGATGAGATTAAGGTATGCAGACTTGCATGCCTAAGCCTTAGTGCTTGTTTGGTTGATTATATGGCTTCGGAATGATGAATTATGTGTTGAACATATGATTTGCTTGTAAGATCACTTATAAAGTAGGAAGGGTTATTCCTACTACGAGCAAGCTCGTTTAGAGGCTGCTATGGCCTGCGGAACATAGCTAAGAAAGTTAGTTAGAAGGCAAGGTGTTCGCCTCGTCTTTCCGAACACATGAAGTCGCGCAAGCATGTTTTACGCTTTTGAGCGTGAGTTAAATTACCGGAGTGACCGAGGTCCCCGCTTATGATGTTTTGCCGAATGGAGGTTTATGGGTGTTCGCATTTTAGGATGTTGCCGAGACGTCAGTTTCCCAGGAACCATGGAGTTGATCCACCACCACCTCCTCCTGATAGGAGGATTGAAGAGTTATTCCTCCGTCAGAACCCGCGGACCTTCGATGGGATGGGGGAGCCCGCGAGTGCCGAACTCTGGATCCGAGCTCTAGAACGGATCATTGACTTCTTGCGATGTAATGACCAGGAGAGGCTAGCATGCGTAGCATTCCAGATGACCGGCTCCGCCGATTTTCGTGGGAAGCCCGGAGAAAAGTAATGACCCCAGAGCAATGGGCAAATTATACTTGGGAACAATTCAAAGATGGGGTGTACGACAAGTATGTGTACAAGAGTTATAGAAAACAGAAGGAGGCCGAATTCTATAACCTCAAGCAGGAGGGGATGACTGTTACGGAATACGATAGGAAGTTTTGCGAGCTCGCAAGGTTCGCACCGAACCAGGTCGACACTGATGAGAAGATGACCCAAACATTTTGTGCCGGACTGCGACCAGAGATTAGGATGCCCTTGGCCAGCCATGGAGGGCTAAGGTATAAGGAGTCCATGAGTCGAGCTCTCGACGTAGAGGCCGCAATGCCCACCAAAAAGCCAGTGGCTACCCCCATTTCGGTGCCAGCACAGGGGGAAAAAAATGGGCGGAGAGTGGAACCCAGTTCCGGAAGAGGCCGTGGCAAGGCCAGCAGCGACCACCAGCTCCACCGAGGATAAGCATTCTGTCATCAATGTGTGCTACTCCTGCGGAAAGCCTGGGCACTTCGCCAGTCACTGCCCGGCTCGTCAGCCCCGAACAGTGCCGAACCAAAGAACAGCTCAACCCCCACCACATCAGGAGCTTCGTGCGATCCAAGGTCAGCCCGGACCACTTGCGCCCCTTCCACCTCAAGCTCAGCAGTTCAAGCAGTACCAGCGCCAAAAGTATGATGCTAAGGCCAGTACATCTAGACAGCCGCCTGCTAAAGACCAGGGCAACCTAGCTGGTATGGGTTCTCTAAATGGTGTGCCTGTTTTGATATTGTTTAACAGTGGAGCCTCGCACTCTTTTATTGCCAAAGCATGCGTAGCGAACTTAGACTTGCCCACCGAACCCTTAAGAGTTCCACTCAGTGTCGTGTCACCGGTAGGAGGAAGGCTTGAACTAGATCGTCAGTGCTTAAACCTTGAGGGAACCTTAGGCTCACTCAAGCTTGTAGCTCGGACACTCAGCGTTATGCCTTTAGCAGATGTAGATGTTATCTTTGGCTCGGATTGGTTAGCCGAGAACTTCGCGACGATTCAGTGCAAAGAGAGGCGCATATCCTTTTGTTTCCCCGGTCAAGAAGCGATGGAGTTCCATGGAATCTCGATGGGAGGTTGCACTTCGGTCATTTCGGCAATCCAAGCCTCGAACCTACTAAAAAGAGGTAACCCTGCGTACCTCGTATACCTCAATGAATCCAGTGAAGGGGGTCAGCTATGAATGAAGGATGTAGCAGTGGTACAAGAGTTTCCCGACGTGTTCCTCGAGACGCTACCCGGATTGCCCCCAAAGAGAGAGGTAGAGTTCACAATTGAACAAGAGCCCGGTGTCTAAGGCGCCGTACCGGATGGCACCGAAGGGTTAGAAGAACTCAAGGTGCAGCTACAAGAGTTGTTAAGCTCGGGATTCATCCGACCCAGTGTCTCACCGTGGGGAGCCTCGATTCTATTTGTAAAGAAGAAGGACGGATCAATGAGGATGTGTGTAGACTACCGCAAGCTCAACAAGATGACGTTGAAAAACAAGTATCCCTTGCCTAGGATTGACGACTTGTTTGATCAACTCAGGGGAGCCAGTGTGTTCTTGAAGATCGACCTGCGATCTGGTTACCACCAGCTAAGGGTGCGAGATGAAGACGTGCCGAAGACAGTGTTCCGAACACGGTACGGCCATTATGAGTTCGTCTTCATCCCGTTCGGACTGACCAACGCTCCAACGGTCTTTATAGATTTGATGAATAGGGTGTTTCACCCCTATCTGGACAAGTTTGTCTCGGTCTTCATTAACGATGTGTTGGTATACTCCAAGAGCCGAGAGGAGCATAAAGATCACTTGAGGGTTGAGCTCGGAATGCTAAGGACCGAGAGGCTGTTCGCCAAATTCAGCAAATGTGAGTTTTGGTTGATCGAAGTTACCTTCCTCGGTCACATCGTATCTTCAAAAGGGATCCAAGTTGATTCGACCAAGGTGGAAGCAGTGCAGAATTGGAAGACCCCGACCACTCCGAACGAAATCCGAAGTTTCCTAGGGTTAGCGGGTTACTCAGAAGGTTTATTGAAGGTTTTCCCGGATAGTCAAGCCCCTCACCCAGTTGCTGCACAAGGGTGCGAAGTTCATATGGTCGCCGGAGTGCGAAGAAAGCTTCAGCGAGCTGAAGAAGAAGTTGACGACCGCACCCATTCTTACTATTCCCGAGCAAGGCAAAGAGTACATGATTTACACCGAAGCCTTGAAGAATGGGCTCGGGTGTGTACTAATGCAGGAAGGGAATGTTATAGCATACGCGTCGCGATAGTTGAAACCCCACGAGTCGAACTACCCCACCCATGACCTTGAGCTAGCTGTTGTAGTGCATGCCTTAAAGATTTGGATGCACTACTTGTATGGAGTTCGGTGTGAGATATACACCGACCATAAGAGCCTAAAATACTTCTTTTAACAGAAGGACCTTAATATGCGGCAAAGAAGGTGGCTCGAACTTGTTAAGGATTATGACTGCGGTATTAATTACCACACGGGCAAGGCCAACGTCATAGTAGATGCCCTGAGCCGAAAGAGTTCGTCCGAACTCGCAAGTCTCATCACAAGAGAAGAAATGCTAGTGAGGGAGTTCGGAAAGATGAAGCTGGAGATTCTCCCTCCACTCGAGACAGATGCCGAAGTAATTGCAAAGTTGACCATAGAACCAGACCTGACACAAAAGGTCGTTGAGGCACAGAGAAAGGACGAGGACCTAGAGGGAGTCCACCTCAAGGTGAGAATGGGAGAGCCCGGACAGTTCCGGGAGGAGGCCGATAATGCTATCACCAAGGATGGAAGGTTGTGCGTACCACGAAATGAAGAGCTGAGGAACGAGATTCTAAGTGAGGCCCATGACACTTCGTACACAGCCCACCCCGAAAACACTAAGATGTACCAGGATTTAAAGAATAAGTTCTGGTGTGAAGGGATGAAGAGGGACGTAGCCTCGTACGTACAGAAGTGTTTGAACTGTCAGTAGGTAAAGGCTACCCACCAGCGACCATATGGAAAGTTGCAACCACTGGAGATCCCTGAGTGGAAGTGGGATCACATCGCCATGGACTTCGTGGCTGGGTTGCCGAAGTCTAGAAGAGGGAGTAATGAGATACGGGTAGTGGTAGACTGTTTAACAAAGAGTGCGTACTTTCTCCCCGTTTCTATGGCTTATACCTCGGAGAAGCTTGCCCAGCTTTACGTTAGAGAGATCGTACGGTTACACGGTGTACCGAAGTCGATTACTTGGGATAAAGATACACGGTTCACATCAAGATTTTGGAAGAGCTTGCAGAAAGAGATGAGAACCAAGCTGAACTTCAGTTCAGCTTATCATCCGAAAACCGATGGGTAGTCCGAAAGGACCATACAGACTCTCGAAGATATGCTAAGATCAGTAGTGATCGATCGAAGTGGTCAGTGGGAGCCTGCATTATCCCTAGTAGAGTTCGCCTACAACAACAGTTACAAAGCTACCATTGGTATGGCCCCGTATGAAGCCCTTTATGGGAAGAAGTGCTGATCTCCACTCTACTGGGATGGAGTGGGAGAAAGAAAGTTGTTGGGCCCTGAAGCGATCAACGAGATGGTCGAAGTGATCCGACAGATTAGAGTAAGAATGAAGGAAGCTCAGGATATGCAGAAGATCTACGCAGACCGTGGACGCGCCGAGGTGCAGTTCGTTGAAGGAGACAAAGTGTTCTTAAAGGTTTCACCGCTAAAAGGGATTCTAAGGTTCGGAATAAAGGGAAAGCTAAGGCCACGCTTCATCGGCCCTTATGAGATCCTAGAGAAAATAGGCCCCGTCGTCTATAGGATAGCATTGCCGCCGAGCTTAAGCAACGTGCACGTAGTTCGCCAAGAAGAGGTCGAGCTCGCACCCGACCTAAGTTACGAGAGCAGGCCCAAAGCGATCCTGGATCGCAAAGTTCACCAGTTAAAGAACAAGACTATCACTTCGGTGAAGATGTTGTGGAAGCACCAAGAACTAGAAGAGGCTACATGGGAACTTGAGGAGAAGATGAGAGAAAGGTACCCGGAATTGTTTAAGTAGGTAAGAAATTTCGAGGACAAAATTCTTGTTAAGGTTGGTAGGATGTAACAGCCCAAAGTTTCAAAACCTCCCTGTAGCAGTTGTAACAAGGGATAGAAATGAGAAGGGGTGGTATGAGTTCGGCCATGTTCAAAATTTTGTGTTCTTATGTGCTTTATATGATCTTGTGTGTTCTAACATATGTGTACTAACTTAATTTACAGGTTATGCGATGAATGGATGTATGGATTATCATGTGATTATGGATGATATGAGTTGGTTGGTTGTGGTGGATTGAATATCTCGAATAGAGTATTGTGAAGTGACTAAACTTGTCACTTGAAAGTTATGTCAAGATGGCCTTAGTTTGGCTAAGGATGAAGTTCTCGGCACCTCACTCCGTAATAGTCCGGAATTCGCAACTATCTTTTGACCGAAGAATTTCCGCAAACAGACCAAGCTCGCACCGCACGGAGCGGAGCTAAGCAAGCTACCCAGTGTTCGGCAGTGCCAAAGATTAGAGTAGTGCTCGGCAGAACCTAGTGCTCGGCAAGTGCCTAGTGTCCGGCAGTGTCTAGTGTTCGGGAATACTGAAGTCTACCTTGGAGCAACGCCGAGCAGTCAATAACCCAAAGAGAATCGGTTCTCCTGTGAGTTAGTAAACCCGAAACACGGATGCCCGATCAACATTCACATTTGACACCCAATTAAAATAATGTAGGAAAGTCAAGAGTTAGCCAATGAGGAACTACACAGCCATGGCCAATACATGCTTCCTCGGCTGCCGAAGCCACCACCCAAACTGGCCAATCCCGGGCAAGCCTTTTCAGAAACTATCTCCACCAATAGAATTCTAGCAGGACCAATCATTAAGCCGGCCCAAAGAACCAAGCGACACTATACCCTCCTATAAATATCCTCACCACTTCCACACTTCAAAACTTTGCCACCTTAATCTTCAGCCATATCCGAGAGAAAACACGAGAGGGAGAGAGCAAACAAGATCAAGGATTAAGGCTTAGGATCATACTCGGTTCTTCCACCAGTTCAAGGTACTTACCCCAGCATTTACGTAGCATTTTCCCATTCATGCATGAGTCTAAGTTATGCCGTAAGTTCCGATTTAATTAGTTCCTTCGCCATTGAATTTCTGGTTTCCTTTGAGTTCTGAGTCACAAGTCCCAATTTTCCAAAGGTTTCCGGGTCGAGTTTAAATTGTTTTAGTAAGATAAATGGTTTTGAATACCCTCTTCAATGTAGTAGCGCGCACGAAACATGAAGTTAGAATCAACCACACACACACTGCCCTTATTGGGATAATGGTTAGACTTAACGAGTGTTTCTAAAAGAATATGTAAGGTTTGGACACTTAGAAACTATTCGGCTCAAAAAGAGTGACCAGTGTGATTAGATGGCGGTATAAGCTGCGAAGTCAGTAAGTAGATCGCCGAAGCGAACTGCGAAGTCCGCTAGAGGGGTTAAGTTCGCCCCAGCGAACATGCCACTTTGTTCGGCCCAAACAGTTCGCTAATAATACTTGATCAGAGTATTCTCAGGATACTCCGGTTACATTAATAAGGATAACTTGATGAGATCATAGCTAGAGCTTTCCTAGAACCTAAAATAGACCCAAGGGTCAGTTCACGCACATTTCAGCACACTAGCTAGCTTAGTACCGAACTCAAGTGAGAGTTTGACATTTATGATGGTTAGCTTATGAATAGTTAATTTATTTAAGATTGTCCGAAGGAGGAATTCAGTTAAGCTCGGCAGTGCCGAAGTCCAGCAAAACAGTAAAAGGTGGGTTTTCAAACTTAAAACCCTAGGCGACCAATCGCCGAGGCGAGCTACTATTATTATTACAAACTGATTATTTAAAGTTACCATGCTATATTATTTAAATGTTAAATGTTTATTTCCACCTGTCGGCCTCGTACCAACTTATGAGACACGATCGGGCTCGGGCATGTGTTGCCAGAGTTAGTGCACTTCAGGTTTACGTTACCGTAAGGTAAGTGATCTAGGTTCTAAGGAAGTCGGTCAACTTCCCTAGATTGGGTTATTAACAGGGCAGGTATGGCAAGGTAAAGGCTTCATCTTGGTTACTATTACGCAAAGTATATTTTAAGGACATAGGTTTTTCCTTAACCCCTATGATCCTCGTGTTATGGCTATGGTTAAGTTGTTCTCGGGCATGTGTCCACTGAGTGCTTCAAAGTACTCAGCCCTGCATACGTTTTCCCTGTGTGCAGGTTGAGCAGTTCGGCGGAGTTGGAGTGATGGAGTGGCTTTTGCTGAAGTTCAAGGACGAAGCTCTTGGTGGTTTACATCTTCATACGTGTATCCTGTTTCTTTCTCGAAGTTCCGTCTTTTGTATTGGAAACAATCATGAAAAATATTTGTAAGGGGTGCCACCTCCGCTACACTAAATTGTTGTTTTCTTTTGACTTCCCCTTATTGTACAAACTTAATGTCTTTCCCCTTCTATGGATCTTTATGTTCGGAGTAAGTAAAAGTTTAGGTTAAGTTTTGGGTTTCAGTCCGGTATAAAGATACCGGAGTCAAGCACACACACACCCACCCAACTCGAGATTTGAAATTATCAATGAGTACTACAACCAGCAAATACTTAGTCCATTTTGTCTTCGTCCACGCCACATTTCCGCACTCATCAATTTAATTCGTAGCGGGTCTGGGGTCGTTACAATTTCAGCCAAAGTTAGAATCGGTTTGTTGCGAAGAAACATAATGAATCAGTTTGTTGGTCACTTTCTCCTTCCATTAGAAGATGCAACCAAGTTTGTAGCCTTAGGCTGTGTGGTGTATGTTCCCTCCGGTTGTGTAGTGACTCGGGTTTGGGAAGATGCAACTAGCTTCTGACTTGTAGCTTGACTCGGGTTCTTTCTGAGCCTACCTCTTTTACCCTACAAGTGTTATCATACATATAAGTGCATACTTAAAAGAGATTTGTAAAATGCAATCAAAAGTGTGAATCAAAGTGTACCTGCTCTTTTGACACCTTTTCCATTTCTGTTTCATTACGACCTTTTCAATCGTGTCCTACTTGGTGGCAAATCTGGCAAGTCATCTGTACACCAAGCCTCCTCAGCTTCTCTGGGTTCTTAGGATCAAGTTCATCCCTTGCCTTTCTTCTCTTCTTCTTAGGCCTCCCTGGCATAACAGTCACAACATGGGGTTGTATAGGGTTTCCAGTTGCCTTAGGCCACATTCTTTTCTCATTTAGAGCAGGTAGGCCATATGCATAGCCTTCAAATATTCTTCTACTGTAATGTACTAACTTATATATAATGCACCATCCTTTTTTATATAATGGATTGCAACTAAGGCATGGACACATGAGATGCGGTCAAATCCCAACTCCTACAAGAACATCTTCTTTCACTAAACACAACTGTGAATATATCTCCCTTGTTCATACTTCAACCCTGGACTAGCTGAGCAATACCTTGCCGCTGCTTCAATTCCTCCAACCTCTTTCTAATCCTAGAGCATATCAAATCAGTCACTTTTTTCATCTTCTCAAACTTCAAATACTGCTTACTCTTAAGGTGTCTCCTAATGTCCTTAAGCATACGTATAAGGTGTTTTCCTCTAGGTCTAATTATAGTACCATTGAAAGTCTCACTTATGTTGTTAGCGACTGAATCACTAACACAAAGTGTTGAGAGTAAAACATTACATATCTTGGTAGGCCCTCGTTCGATGAAATCTAGTAGGCTGCAATATTGTCTTCCTTCCTTTCTACCATTGCAAGCTCAAATTCTTGCTAATATGTACTTTTGCCTGCTTTCCAGAACAGGTTCATTATGTGTTGCCCTTGTATGTCTTTTTCCAGTTGTTGTATACATGCCTTGCACAATTTCTGTGCTCAGCATGAGTGGCCAAGTTAGCCACAACATTCACAAGTCCCTATCTTAGCACACCACAAAATACAAATCACCATTAGTTTGGAAGTGTTCATATGTAAACAAATATACAATTAAATGAAGTATTCATTCATTTTGTTGATCATTCATAAATGTAAAACCATTACCATCTCTGATCCCTAGTTCCTCCAGTAGGATTCTAAGAAACAAAGTCCAGTATAACTCTTTTTTACACCAACCACTGCCCAAGCTACTGGCTACATTTGATTATTTTCATCAAATGCTGTAGCACAAAGCAACACCCACCCAAGTGAGTCTTCAAGTGACATCCATCAAGGCCAATAATGTTTCTACACCCAAGCATGAATCTTCTTTTCAGTGCACTAAAGACTATATAGAGTCCCTTGAAGACTGCATCATCACCCAAAATCAGTTCAAACATACCCAAATTATCCACTATAGCAAGCTCAACAATGTAATTCCTCAACATCCCATAATGTTCTATAAGAGTT
Source organism: Monarda citriodora (assembly GCA_028566335.1). NCBI lineage: Eukaryota > Viridiplantae > Streptophyta > Magnoliopsida > Lamiales > Lamiaceae > Monarda > Monarda citriodora. The sequence goes on along the minus strand of JAOWBJ010122555.1, from coordinate 1,628 downwards.
CCTCAGAGAATCTCTAAAGCATAATGTTTAGCCCTATGCAGTCTACCCCTTGATGGTTGAACACCAAACCTTCTGTTGCAGTCTAAGCAGTCTGTGATGCTCATGGCAGGCCTAACTCTAGAGTCATCAACATGTTGACTACCTATCCACTTATAGTCAGCAATCTCATTATGGACAAGTGTGCTTATGAGGCAGATTTCAAATCACAAAGTTGGTTTCAGAACTGTCAACATTTCCATAGCACTTCCACTCACATGGCTTTACACACTTGGCTACAAGTGTCTTCTTGGTCACTTTCCTAAACTGGATAAGATACCCTTGGCATATTGCCCAATTCCTTAGTCATCTCTAGCTTGTAACCCATTCTGAAACCTCATCCCCAATACAAGTTCAATCTTCTTATGGTCACACTTAGGATCATAGTAAACCTTCACACTCATTTTCCTACTAGTCTCACACTCTTCATCGTTCATTGTATAACACAATCTACTCATATTATACAATGAAAACTAACACACCTAAATTATAAGTGGAACATCTACTTCGCACATCACTAGGGAAAATAAAACTAAAATCTCTCATTAAAGAGAAATTGCTTGATCTTTGCTATAATTAATAGGGTTAATAGCATATAAATACCAAAAGTATCACGAGATTTGTATTTTTATCTCAAACTTAAACTTGTCAAAAATAAATACCTCAACTTTCAATTTGGTACAATTTTCCCAAAAAAAAAAAAAATTCTGGCGATGACTTGGCATAATTGAGGTGACGTGTCAATTTTTTTTATCGACCTGTATAAATCTAGTGCCATGTGACATCCAACTCAGAAAAATAAAAAGAAAAAATAAAAAAAATCAGAAAAGGAAATGGAAAATTAAAAAAGAAAAATAAAAAAATAAAAATAAAAAAAGAGGAAAAAGTGCTTCTTCTTCCTCACTCCCACTGCAGAAACAGTCGGTCAACCTAGCCAATTTCCCCCAACCTTTCTTCTCCCATTTCTTCCGAGTAAGAACGCCCGTCAACAGGTGTCCCTCTTGCCACGGCGGTGTTCCTCCTCTCCCTCAAGCTAGAATCGGTGGGGTCGGCACTGCTCGGCCCCAAATCGGAGTCGCGGTTCTGTGGGTTATTGATTCCAAGGGCGACGACATTTTGTGGGTTGTGGTTTTGGGTTTAGGGCGCGGCGATCTGCTGCGGAACGCAGCCCAATTTTCCGACTGCGAGCACGGCTACTTTCCTCGCCCTTCTATAATACAGCCTCTGTTAATAAGAGGGATGGAAGAGGGAGGGAGTTGAGGAATCGAGCCACGAGCTTATCCGCCGTCACTTTAGGCGACGTCGTCCGGCGTCGACATAATCGAGCTACTAAAAACTCCCAACATTTTCTCTCTCCTCTCTCTAAAACTGGAAATACACTAAGACATACGAACGTACGCTTCTACTACGCTGAGCTGAAGGTAGATGAAATGGAGTGAATATTTAATACAGCGAGGGGTAGAGGTGTCCACGGTTCCGGAACCGGAACAGAACCGGAACAGAACCGACGGTTCTGGTTCCTCGGTAGCCGGAACAGAAACAGAACCGTACAGTAAACGGTTCCGGTTCCGGTTCTGGAACCGGCGGTTCCG
>JAOWBJ010122451.1:0-13367 GCA_028566335.1 Monarda citriodora | reverse complement strand
TATTGTGCATCACTTTCTATTTTTAGGGGATGCAAGAGTATTTTAGACATTTCAAATGTGACAAAGTGTAATAATTTCTATTTATAGAGGGTGAATATTTATTATATAGTAGTATAGAAAGTTTTATTTTTCTTGTGCCCAAATATTAAACTCATTATCCTTTTCGAGAATCATGGGTCATCCCAGGATCCATATATCAGAATAGAGTGTGAGTCTTACCCAATATAAACAATCCATCCTCAGCCCCGAGGATTATTTTAATTGGAGCTATATTACTCAACACTATAGTTAATATAACCGATTTATTACTTTGTTCACCAATTACGTAGATTGAGGCTGATACTCTATTTAGAATAATCTCCATGGTTATGTTATTAATATTCATTGATTAATTAGAGTCATTCTGACTGCTCCCAATTAATTTACATCTTATTATCCTCAGGTAATACCCGTTCACACCTCATTATTATACCTGAACTGAATCAACATGCATGACATGGTTTAATAAACCTTGTGAATTCTCTTAGAGGATATCTCAACCTCAATGGACACAGTTTCTCGACAAAACTAAATATCCATACTACGAGTCTCAGCGTTACCCAATATATAAGGTTTGAAGTCAATTCTTCAACCAGTGCCGAATAAGTCGAAGTAACGTCAGAGACCTCGCATATGAATATTAGCCCATCGAGATTCAGATTTAGTTCTAAATGTTGAGATCTCTAGTTCTACTCCTTTACTAAGGGTCTGTTCAGAAAACTATCTCACTTGATCCAGTCAATACGTTTCCACCGTATCATATTAATTAGTGATTGGGACCTACCACTATTAATTATATGCAGCCTATAATAATAGTTTATGCTAAGGCTATATAGACTATGACACTATTTATATCTCATTAGTATTATCGACCCCGAGTGATTTCTTGTCGTCAAGCGTCCACTTGACCTAAAACATGAGATATTGACAATATTTCCTCTTAACTTATATATTATCATACACAAAAACTCTGAATTTTGCAAAACCGGTTTTACTTTCAATATACAATCCCCAACAGACGGCTGGTTATTTTTTAATTTTTATTTATATCTAAATACCATTTCCCACTCCATTTTTCACATCACTCTCATTTTAAAATCTCTCTCTCTCTACATTTCAATTCCACCAATTTCACATACATTATACAATTCTTCAATTTCAAACACTATGAATCGTGAGGAACGAGAGTGAATAGCAAGGAAAAGAGTTGTTTGCCGCAACCTAAGAGGAACAAGCTAAAAAACGTTGTCATGCTGAACGGCAACAACATAAGGCAAAGAAGTAATACATCGAGTGTGATTGGGGTTCGTGCTACTGTGGCAGTACTACTTCGCCGAAAATCCAATGTATCCATACCATATGTTTAGGCGCCATTTTTAAATATGTCGCCCGTTGTTCGTGCAAATTGTCAACACCTTTGTAACGACCCGAACCCGATTTATGAATAAATCGAACCTGGAAGGTCGCTACAGGTCAAAAGGAAGATAATGAAGCGGAAAACTCTTAGATGAAGCGGGAATGGGCATTGAGCGAAAAGAACTATCCACGACCGTTTTATGGAACTCGCGTGAAAACTATTTCTTGGAAAAAGGGGTCACTTGAAGGGTTTTAGAGCGGTTTTTCTGAAAAGGTCGCTTCCCGGCTATCGCCTGACTAGAGCGATTTTTGTAGTTCGCTCGTGATTTTATGCAGAGAGTCTTTTAGGATTTTTATTAATACATAAGTTTTCTTCGATTGGTTTACATGATCTTATGAAATATCAAAAAAATTGTAGTAAAAGCGGTCAAGGCTGCTTGGTAGTCTGCAAGCGGATTTTGGTATCTCGAGCGGTCGTGTTACTCACTCCAGAGGTTTCAAGCGAAAACATAAATTAGAAATAAATGCTAGAGGCGATAATTAACATTATAAATAAGTGCTTGTTCAATTCAAAGGCTAACAAAGAAGTGATACAATAATTGTTTGTTACATAACCATCAACTTTTAAAAGGGGAGGGGTTGGACACAAAAGTCAGGTGCTTTTTCATGAAATGGACAGATGCAAGTATGGAGACTTGCACCACCCTGCATACAAGAAAAACATGCACAGGGCTGAGTACTTAAAGCACTCAGTGGACACTTAACCCGAAAATCGCTTCATAAAATAGAATGTTGATAATCATTAACACAAAATTTACAGGAAGAGCCTTGGCTCATGAAACCTTCTTTACTTTACTTATTTGCCATATCAACCTAGAACCTTTATCGCTTGCATGAGCAAAGCGAACCTACTGCACTACCTGAGCACCACATGCTCAGGCCGATCGTAACATGGAACCTTGGCACACAACCGACATATAGGCATTAACATCAATATCTTCAATTCAGGTTTAGCTCTAAAGAAAAGCAATGTATAAAAACATAAAGGTAACCGCTTTAAGAAAGTACGCGCGGCGACTGGTTGCTCGAGGGTAACCAGCTTGGGGTCCTTAGTACAAAAGACCACCTTAATTCGCTCAGGTGGAGGTCGCTTCACAGTCGTGCTCACCGCTCTTCTTTCACGTACCCTTAAGAAAGTAAGATCGAATACACATATAAGTGAACATTCTCAATCAAGGGTTTCAAATCGCTCTGCTAACGTATCGCTTCAATTGGGGAAATTTTGACTACCTATCCTATTTCGAGAAAAGCTCTAGTAGAGTTTTCTTACTTATTTTTCTTTCTCGAGAAAAGCTCCAGCAGAAAATAAGATTTCCTAATCCTATAGAAGATAAGGTTCGGGTCTGAACTGGAGCGGAAAACATCCTTTTCGAGAACCGAGTTTTAGTGTTAAAATTCAGTGAAGATAATGAGGCCTTAGATTTTCTCAGAGAAGAAAACTTGTTTGGGTAAAGAAATCGTGAACTTTTAGCTTAGCTCCTTGTAAACATTTGACACAATAAGCTCGGAAAAACCTTTAAGCTCAAGATATATGACTTAGATAAAACATAGATAAAACATCACTTGTTTTGAAAGGGTTTTCTTTCTAAACCTCGAATAGAAATACTAGGATAGTTAATGAAATAATTTTGGAAATCTTACCTTGAAACTTCGAACCTCGAACAACCACTCAAGCTGGTTCTTCTTACTCTCGGTTTCACTCTCTCTCTCTCTCTATGTAAATCCCAAAGGTGGGGGTATGGTATTCCTTTTCTTGTTTTTGAATTAATGTAAAATTTTGTTATAATTAAACACGATATGGCTTTTGCAGAAAAAGGACACCTAGTACTAGCCAATAGGGTTGCGGCGTGCTTGCAGAAAAAATGAGGTTGACTGACACATAATAAATGCGCCTGGCACGCCTCTCGAGTTAGCTTCGCTGACCTTTGCTTTCCGCTTCTCGAGTGGACTTCCCCTACCAAACTCGCTCGGGTACAAAATCGCTTTAAACCTTTCCTACTCTATTCGCTCATAAACTGCTTGCTCAGGATAACTAAAGACTTTTAGGTTGAGCGGATATTTGTGAATCCGCTTCGCTCACGACGCTCGCTTAGAGCGATTTATTGCTCAGCTCAAGCGAACTTCATACTTCTCTTCTGCTCACCCGAGCGTAGTCGCTTCTAGAATTTGAACTCCAAGCCGCTCCGAACTGCTCGGAGCAGACCCGCTACGTTTAGGACTCTTTGAACTTACACCCTTAGCGAAGAAAACTCAAGCGACTCAAGGGTCGCTTTCAAGCTATTAGTCATACTTTAAGTTAGCGGGAAGCAATCACCACACTATTTAACCTTAGGCACATGAGGCGCTGTCTTTAAGACAGCATTTCAATTAATTAATTTGCCATCTCAATCGTAAAATAAATTAAATTTCTCTTTACGAAGTCAAACATAGTAGAAACCTTGGAACGAAATTGTTATTTTTATAAATTCTAAAATTCGGGCCATTACAACCTTGGACGCACGTGACCCATAGTTCCAACAACGCCCAGATAGCACTGGCCGATTTGGACTTCATCCGCTTCAGTAATGCACGATGGCGTTGCGTCAACTAGCATATGGTGGTGCGACGGACCAATTCAATGAGTATCTGCACATTGGCGATTCAACCGGGCGAGAACACCTAAAATATTTTTGTCGTGCTGCTCTCAAAGATGAGTATAAGAGGAAACCGACATAGAGAGGCGTCGAAAATCTCATGAAGATGTATGAGGAGAAGCATCGTTTTCCTGAAATGCTCAGGAGTATCGGCTGCATGCATTGATCATGGAAAAAGTCATACTAGGTGGCCCGGAGCATACCTTAACTAAAAGAATGGTTGTCCAACGGTGGTTCTTGAAGCGGTGGCCTCAACGAACATGTAGATTTGGCACACATTCTACGATGTCGTCAGGTCAAGCAACGACATCAACATGCTCAATCCATTGGACGTTTTTAGCTATCATCTCAAAGGCATAGCCCCAAGTGTCACTTTCACGACCAAGAACAAGTAGTACATGATGGGCTATTACCTTGCCAATGGTATCTCCCCGAGTTGGCTGACTTTTATGAAGACTGTGCCATGTCTGACGGATCCACAACGAGCACTTTTCATCATGAAACAGGAAGCGGTGAGGAAGGACATTGAGATGGCATTCGACGTTCTTCAATCTCGATGGGCTATTATAGTACGAGGCCCGGTGTAACAATGTTATCTCGAAAATTTAATAGAAATCGTGTACGCATGTGTTATACTACCTCTATCTTGTTAAATTTGACACACTTTCCGTTTCGATACATCTTAGTTATTAGATCTATTTCCTAAAATGGCAAAAAATATGTGACTACCATTAACACTCTCTACTCAGAATTAATTACAAACATACATTTCATTTTTCTCAATTTCTACACAAATAATAAATGCCCTAATTTAATGAGTTGGAGGTAGTAATGCGCAATATGATAGTTGAAGATGATGGCTAAGAAGTGAAGGATTGGGTTAACGATGAGGGTTCGAGTTCGATTGCTACTACGATGAAAGCTCATCAAGGGGTTGACGATGCTTTAGCATGCTACTTGAAAATCAATGCCTCCAAGCACGATACAACCACTCATCACCAATTTGAATCAAATATGATTCAGGAAATTTGATATTGATTCGGTCGCTAGTAGCTAGTGTTTTTTTCATTTCAGTTCATTATGATTTTTTTTCATTGTATTTTTCGTCATTGTGTTTTTTGTCCGATGTATTGTAATTTTGCAAAGGTGCAATAAAATCGTAGCTTTAAAAGTATTCATATTAAATCTCGTACAAAAATTTAGACGAAAATAAAAAATAAAAAATATATAAAATAAATTCGGCGATCTCTGTTGCAACGAAAATTAAATTTTCGGACTCTAACAAATTTGAATATAATAATATAAATAATATTTAAAAAATAAAAGGGGTGGGCTCTTAACATTGGGAATTTAGATGCTTGAGAAATGACATTATATGTATGTATTCTATTTGTACTATTTATAATTAGTGTTAGTTTATAGTGAAAAATTTAGGGATACCCAATAAAGTTAAGAAAACATAAATTATGCCGACCAACTTAAAAAACTTAAATAATGCCCAAACTTTGCATTTTCGGGCATTTTTGCCCCTGACTTTTTGAATTCCGCCAGTTTGATGAAATTGCGGGGAAAACTTTCCAGTTCATTGCGATAATCGGTAAACCCATGATTTTCTACCTCAACTCCATTTCTCACAGTTAATCGTAGACATTTCCCCCATTTTCCTCCATTTTCCTCCGCGATGATCAGTGCCTTTTCCTCCATTTTCCTTCTGCTCAAAATTTTCCCTGTTAAAAATGGTGTGAATCGTATATGATTCCGACGACGACTGGACTCCGCCCATGCACAGACGGCAACGGCAAAATCCAGTGCAAATACAGAGTTTAGCCGATGCCGAAGCAAAATCCTCTGATTCTGAAACCCAGGTGGTGCAACCGTTACTTAGCCTGGGTTGGGTGGAATCCAGTTCGCGCGACAGAGAGGTGACAGAAAACCCTAACTCAAAATTGCGGGTAAGAGGCCATGAATGTTCTCTGATCACCGTGTGTTATGAGCTATCAGTTCTGTACTACCGTTAGAACCCATAGTACCTGCGATTTTATGTGGATTTCACTCAACTGTGTGGTTGGGAACCCTTATTCTGGCATTATAACTCAGATATGTGTTGAATAGTATCCACAGTACCCTATATTTTTATCGATTTCATTTATGTGTGCATTTTTTATGGAATAATACCTATAGTACCTTTGATTTTATTTGGATTCCACAATTCCAAGTGATTTTTTGTGTATTTCAGTGTTCTGTGTGGTTGGCTACACTCGGATCTGTGAGGATTTCAATGTACTGTGTGATTTTTTCGTGGTTGGGTACTATTCCATTTGGAATAGTACGTATAGTACCTTCGATTTTGTGTGGATTCCACAACTCTGAGTGATTTTTTTTGTGTATTTCACTATCCTGTGTGGTTGGGTACACTCAGATCTATGTGGATTTCATTGTACTGTGTGATTTTTCTGTGGTTGGGTACTATGAGTACTATTCCATTTGGAATAGTACCCACAGTACCTGACTGCCAACGTGCTGTTATGGGTACTATGTGTTCTATTTTTATAAAGTAGTACACACAGTATCTTCTGTTTCTCTATGATCAGTTATGTGTCTAGCATGGCGGGTACTATGAGTACTATTAATACTTAGTACCTATATTACTATCGATTTTGCATTGAAATGCTCATTTCTTGTGATTTTGTGCTAGTTTAATTAGACATACAAGAGGCCTAAAATGATAAATGAGACTTTGAAAGTTAAAACCACTATGGGCAACTGCTTCTAAGGTACGTTGAGGAAGCAGTTGAATCAGTTTCATCTAGATGCTCACCAACGTTTGGCAGAGTCGGCATTTGGCATGTACGTATACTGGACTGACCCCATAACCCAGTCCGGTATTTGCATGGCACGTGTGGTGACGAGGCAAGTCACCGGAGAACATAACCATGATCCAAACTCACTTTTGTTCCTGTTAAACAAAGAGATTGTTAGGTTTTCAAGGGTAGAGTTTTGTCTGATTATGGGGTTGCGGTTCGGGGCAACGGATTTCAACCCCTAAGAGGACCACGATATCCAGGAGGATTCTATGCATAGTCGCCTTTTCAGCAACAGGAGGATGCGACCGCCTGAGCTTTTATCACTGATGAGGAATGACAGCTTCGTTATACCTTCGGCGGATGACTGTGTAAAGATCTCCAAGCTCCTAATCGCAACATATATGATCATGGGGCACAACCCTCATAACTCGTGGATCCCGAGTTGGATGTGGGTTCTCATATAGGACCAGGTCATGTGGGAAAGTTTCCCATGGGACTCCCTATTATTTCAGATCCTCACAAAAGCCATAAATAAAACACCTAAGGAAGCTCCGAACTGGGGTGGCTTCCATCTAAAGGCCAATACCATGGCATTTATGGTAATTTACTTCAGCATGAAATTTTATTAAACAACAGGTACTATGCGTACTATTTGGTTCAGTGGATTGTTTGTGTTTTACGGCTAAACCAGGAGATGCACAAATTCCTCAAGGCATTGTTATGGGTACTATTTGAACCAAATAGTACTCATAGTACCCAATCATTCTGGTACTATAGGTCGAGGCTGATAGTACGCATAGTACCTAAGCATACTTTACGTATTATACTTTCTTTAATTGCTCTTTTTTGTCTATCAGTGATGGATCTATGAGACATTCCCAGATCTGAGTCGTGACATTGGAGGGCTGAGGCTAGATTATCCACAATACCGTGCTGCAAGCACTTAAATACATCTACAAAGTTTCTCAGGCGAAGTTGAATGTGAGGAAGGCATTTTACCAGGACTGCTCAAGTTATGTTATGGGTACTATGGGTACTATTACGATAAAATAGTACCCATAGTACCATCCAATTTTAATATAATGAGTTTATGATTGTTGTGTTTTTAATGTCAGGTGGTTGGTGTGTTGAAGCCAACATCTGTTGAGCTAAGAAGCGAGAGCTTCAACACATTGGAGCCGGAGGGACTTTTTTGGATTCTGTTATTAAGGTGAAAAGAAGGAGGAGCATATCAGAGCCTCTCGACGAGTTGAAGCTGGTGAAGGGACATCCGGTGGTGGCCATGGCCACCACGTTGAAGAGAAAGAGGAAGTATCTGATGCTGCAGTTCGAGCAGTAGTAGAAGCAGCAAGGTTAGAGGCTGCTGGATGGGCTGCACGAGCTGCAGCTGAAAAAAGAAAGAGAGATAGACGAGGTCGGTGACCTCGTCATCAAAACGATGAAGACGACACTCTCCTAAGAGGTGAAGAGTGCCATCAAAGAAGATGTGAAGAGCGCGGTCAAGGATGCACTGGTTGATAAAGAATTCGTGAGGTTGATAGTCGATGCATTTGTTGCCTGGGTGCCGGGAATTGGATGAAGAGGAGAGGAAGACGGGGATGCTGTGGAAGAGAGTTCAGGGGCACCCAAGAAGAAGACAATTGAGGACTCCATAAAGTGTATTATCCTCTACATTAAACCTGAACGAAATAGCATATTATGCATACATGGGTACTATATGTACTATTAGTTCAATTAGTACCTATAGTACCCACATGATATATATCTTGGTATTAGACTATAGGTACTATTTGAACAAATAGTAACTATAGTACCAAACGGAATTAGCAAGTTTAAGTTGTTTCTACTTTTGCTATTTCTAATTTATTGTTCACCTTATAGTGTCAATGGGGTAAGCCAATATTCTCTCATATTCCATCTACCAAAGAAATGGATGATGAGATAGCGTGGAACATCCACATGCGAGACACTGTGTGGGATGGAATTGATACACCACGCTCCACTAAATACACATAACTTGCTACCCAGACAGGACAGGGTATAGCCCACCCACTCTCAAGGCAAGTGTGGCTTCAACCCACCCCACTCTAGCCCACCAAACTCCCAAGGTAGCTGAGCCATCAAAAAAGCCCGCTCCCCAAACCCAACTGCATGGACGTCGCACGACCCGCAGAAAATTCACAGCTATAGTCTAGAAAAGCCCGTTTTGGAAGTTTTAAAATAAGGGGAAAGACTTCCAGGGCTTCATGAAAAAAAAGGATAATCCAGAGCTGTAAGAAAACTTCCTATATTTCTTTATATCATTATGGGTATGGGTACTATTCTTATAGAATAGTACCGTGTGTTTCTTTGCAATTTACATGTTTAATCGATTTTTTCAAGAGGAATGTCGGTCTGCCTCTATGCGTCGACCAAGCCTATTTTGAGGAAATTCAAGGCGAAACACTGCTGGATATCATCCACATGGAACCATTTGTGGCCATATTGGCCAAATCTCCAGAAATAGCAAATGTCCATGGGGTGAACAACCGCTACATTCCTTTGAGAGCAACCGCTACATTCATTTGAGTGTCGGTTTGGGGGAGGCGGTAAAGGAATTATGGGCGAAAATGCATGGCAAAAAGTTGGAGGAGGGTGTGGTTTTTTATGTCAATTTCGAGGAAGTGATTGTTGACGAAGGCCTCAAGCTACTAGAGAAATATGCAATGGGTGTTGAGCCTGAATGGGGTGGCATGAAGAAGTGGGTCGAGGCTGATAGGGTAAGCAATCTTCTATTTTGAGTTAAGGGTACTATGTGTTTTTCGGGCACTATGGGTACTATATAGGTACAATAGTAACCATAGGACTATGGGTACTATATGGGTACAATAGTACCCATGATCCTCATGGACTATGTGTACTATGGGTAAGTACTATGTGTACTATGGGTACTATATAGGTACAATTGTACCCATATAGTGCCCATAGTACCCATAGTCCCCAATAGTACTATGGGTACTATTTGTACCCTTAGTACCCTCCATGTTTTGATAATGATGGTTGTTTTTCTCTTATAGTGTAACGTCCCGTTTATTTACTACTACTATCTCTTCCATCAGTAGTCAGCTAGCCAATTTACGGAAATAAAAAATTTCCGTCTTTATTGTCGAATTACAGTGTGCATGTGCATGCACTAGTGACCTTTATTAATTACCAGTATTATCTTTACCACTTATTAGTCAAGAAGGCGTTTCTTTAAGAAACGCGTATTTATTTTATTTTGTGAAGGTTGTCGATAATCAAAAGATATGCCTATATTATATATATGATCAAATATGTCGACCCAGTCGATATTATACTAATACAGTATACTTAGAAATCAAGAGATAATTCGAAAACAGCATTAATTTTATTTCAGTATTAAACTACGAATCCAACCTCTAAGACCCTATGCTAGTTCGACCTATCCTACCCCGGGAAAGAACTAGCAAAGAAAACCCGGATGGAACATTGATGCTCGACTATCTCTAATAATCAGCAATAATTAGACTACAATACAGAGCCTCTGTGTAATAATACAAAGATTACAGACCTTAGAATTACAATAGTACATATTTATTAAATGGGGAGCACGCCTGCTGCTAGGAGACTTCCAGAATGACATCAGCAAGGGACAGAAAATCAGTACAAAAAGGGAGAAAAATGAAGGAGATCAACAAAGCTTAGTATCCTTGTTGCGGAAAGGGGGCAAAAAGTCTTGGATTTTAGCTAAGGAAGATCAGCAACAATTCTTGGACTTTAGTGGAGATGGAACCCTTCCTCGGAATTGGCAGACAGCAGTAGCCACTCCCAGCAGCTCTGCACAAAAAGGAAATCAAGAATTAAGGCTCAAAAGACCCACTTTGAGATACAAACAATAGCCAGCAATGACATATAGAGACAAAACCAACATCCCAGAAATCTTTTGCCTAGGGCAGAGGAGCAGCTTCATTAGCTGCAACAAGACACCAAGTAGCTATCACCCTAACCCCCATTGTGACTATAAAAGGAGCCCCAACCCAGACGGCCAAAAACGCTCATCACTTTCACCTCCACCACTCCAAAACACTTAGAAACTTTTCGACACAGAAGCAAGGAGCAGTAGGAAGAGGAAAAGCAGCCCCACAGTCCCAGTTCAGAAGTCAGTAAGGTGACCACCTCAAACTCACAAGCTTACACATCCTTTTATTCAAGCCAAGACCACAACATGTAACCTAGAACCCTAGAACACAGCATGTGGATAAGTCGTATCCCCAGAAACCAATAACCAGTAAACCTAGCATGCTAATTCAGTAGAAGGACTTAGAATAAAACCATTAGACCACTGAACCAACAAGCATGTGCATAATATGCAGGAATCCAGGACTGAAACTGACTTTTGCATAAAAGACCAAGATTAACAAACTCAAGTCACAAAAGAATAACCGCAGCCTTCATAATCGTCGACACCAAAAACAAGAAGAGAAGTAGAAAAGAACTGATAACATGCTTTAAAAAAAAAGACTCAGTAGATAAAGAACTCGTAATGGCAGAAAACCCTTAACTTATGCATTGGTACCAAAAATCAGAGAACTAGGGCAGAACACATAAGACTCACAACCAGAACCAACACAAACTTCACAATCCAGTCCAAAAAATACACCAAAACGTCAAGAAAACCCTAAAACCCTAGAAAGAAAAACGAGAGACAGAAAAGAAGAGAGGGATGGAGACTTATCTTGGGGGAAGAAGTTCTTCCCGAGAACACCAGACTACGCCGGCGAAAAACGATGGCCACCGGAGCACTTGGAGAAGTCGGAGACTGCAGAAACCACAATGGACTCGCGTAGACAGAGACAGACCTGCGCGCGCGAGAGAGAGATTAGAACTTAGGGTTTTTCGCGTTCGGGCAGAAAACCAAAAGAAACGAAGTAAGCCGAGAAGGATAGAGAGGGAGGGAGAGACCTCACCACTGGAGCCGAAGCCACCACGGATGGATGAGATCCATCATCGGTTAGCAGAGTACGAGCAGAAGGAAGAAGATTCCGAGGATGAAAGCTCGGAAGAAGAAGACGACCCAGAGGATCCTGAGGAGGAGGATCCCGACGATCCCATGGAGCCCGAGGACCCCGATGAGTACTTCGAGGACGAGGACCCCGATGAGTACTTCGAGGACGAGGACCCCGACAAGCCCAAGGAGGAGGACCCTGAGGAGAACATGTGAGAAGAAGGCCTGGCGGAAGAAGAGGAAGAAGAAGAGGATCCGGAGGAGCTTATCTTTGATGTACACGATGAGGAGGTAGACATTGACGGGGAGCCGACCGAGCCTGACTTTGATGACGAGGACAGGGAGGTTATCGATGACATGACTAGCAGTGATGCCGACCCATAGGAGCCCATGGAGATCCCGAACTACGACTCTGACCACATCACGATTTGCTCAGAGTAGAGACGTCAGTCGACCACTTTTGATAGGAATCCAGTACAACTGTGATTCCTATAGTTAGATATTTGTGTACCTTAGTACTTTATGATGTCAGTTACATTATGTTGTATTAACCCTATCTCGAGATATATATATATGTATGAAAGAGATTTGTTATGCACTATCTGAGTATTATGTGATTATATATATATTTCCTACAAACCCCCGGAGTTACGAGTTTTCTATCAGCATGATTTACACAGTGATCACCACGATATACGAGTATATGTATGAACTTCGTGCGTTAACAATAGAACTTTTTATATATAATCAGAATGCCGCCCAGACGCACACGAGTGGAACAACCCGTGCTACCTCCAGCTAGGAGGGTCGAAGAGTTATTTCTAAAACAGATGCCACCAGTGTTCAATGGACTAGGCGACCCTTCAGTCGCTGAATCTTGGGTGAGGGCAATTGAAAGAATCTTCGATTTTCTAGGGTGCACCGACCAAGAACGACTCTCCTGCATGGCGTTCCAACTGACGGGATCTGCTGATTTTTGGTGGGAAACCAAAAAGAAAATTATGACACAAGACCAGGTGAATAGGCTTACATGGGCCAATTTCAAAGAAGAGATCTTTGACAAATATATACCAAAGAGCTATCGAAAGAAGAAAGAGGCGGAATTCTACAGCCTGAAACAGAGAAGAATGACCGTGACTGAGTACGACCGCGCCTTCTGCGACATGGCAAGATATGCCCCAACGCTGGTCGATACCGAGGAGAAGATGACGGAAAAATTTTGCTCGGGCCTGAGAGCGGAAATTCGCATGACTCTAGCCAGCCATGGAGGGCTGTCATACGCAGAGTCACTGAGCCGGGCCCTGGACATGGAAACTGCCATGCTAGCTGATAAGCCAACTCCTGCTGCTGTGACTGTGGCGAGTCAACCACGGGTGCAACCCCACAATGACCGGCCAAGATGGGAAGACAACCATCGCAACCAGAATGGAAAAAGGCCGTGGCAGAATCAGCCACGTACCCCGGTGAATC
>JAOWBJ010122347.1:0-10222 GCA_028566335.1 Monarda citriodora | reverse complement strand
CCCCAAATCGAGCTGAAATTTCCCTCAGCCTTTGAATTTCCTTCAGCTCACCTCAATCGATAACATAGCTCTTTTTCTTCCTCCTGCTCATGTTTTTCGATACCATACCAGAGTTTGCTTTCTTCCTCCTCAGAAATTCAGTTCAGTATTATGTGGCCCTCTCTCTCTATTCACGACGGAATATATCCGTCTGTAAACAAATCCGCCATTCACGACTCCCAACACAGAATACGGTGATTTCCTTCAGAAAACAAATCCGTCATTCATCTCTTTATTTTCAGCACGTATATGTTCAAGTGTTTCTTCTAATTGTATGTATATCTGAATCTCTTCTTTGGTATCACCCATGGAAATATGACCTACTACAGACAAGTTTCTTGTGTTATGGTACTATTATATGTGCAATATTAACTATAGAATATCATAATCTTATTGAATTGGAGGTTTCGGTACTATTACATTTGAAATCGTACCGATAGTAGCCAATAGTACCCACGTTGTGGATGCTATAGTAACCATAATACCAATGTATTTCGGTGTGTTTTCAACTCTGTCATTGGTGTTCATTGTAGGTAATATGGGTACTATTCCTTAAGAATAATACCCATAGTACCCACTCTCTAAAAATACTAAATAAATAACAAATGATAACTTCAGCCCATTTCCGGCGATTAACCCTCTCCATCCCGCTCTCTAACACGTTTACTCGATAACACCAGCATCACATGGAACCTGAACTAACTGGAAAATAACAACATGGCGGGTGCCATTAGATGTCTAGTCTTTGTCAATAGAAACGATAAATATATCTTATGAGTTCAGTATTTGCCTCATGGGTTGTATGAAACTAACACATGCATGTATTTAAAAGGCTATATAATCTTATGTCCCTTCTTCCTCCAAGATACGGATGAGTATGTGTTATGAGTTTGATAGGCATTCTGACTGGTATAAATTGGAACTGGATTCCTGAAGCAAAAGTTTTCGAGTTTTCTGAAACAGCGAAGCTTTTTAGATATATATGAAGCAGGCCAAGAACTTCTGAGGACTGAACAATTTAGAAGAATTTTGATATTGAGAACAATGTAGCATTTGTTGTAATTTGTGTATACAATCGTTTTATCTTAAAATGGTTATCCCCTAAAGTAGTCTATGCCAACTTCTACTTGTTCTTTTGCAGCTTCATATCGAGGGTCTTTGCCATGGGAATTTGCTCGAAGATGAAGCTCTTCGAATATCAGAGATATTCAAAACTAATTTCGCTGTCCAGTCACTTCCATTTGATTTGAGGCATAAGGAGTTTGTGATGTGCCTTCCTCCAAGTGCTGATCTTGTTAGAGATGTCAAAGTGAAAAATAAGCTAGAAACAAACTCTGTGGTAGAGGTAACACAGAAACAACTTGAGTAAGTGTTTGTATTCTTGTTAATGATTGCTCAATTCTTTCTTTTTCCTCTTTTTTTCTCCAGCTTTATTTTCAGATTGAACCAGAAGAAGAAACAACATTGACTAAATTAAAAGCGCTGACGGACCTTTTTGACGAAATAGTTGAAGAACCACTTTGTAATCAACTCAGGTATTTAAAGATTGATTAACATATCATAGTAGGAATTTGATTATTGGAATACGTATTTATTGGCAAAATTCTTAAATAAGAATACCACGTTCAACTACAGCTCATGTACATGTTGCAAATTTGGTCTTTGATCAAATATTAATAATTTATATTAATTTATTTGATAGATTAAATGATAAATTATTATTCTACTCGTCGAGTAGATGAACGTGGCATATTCATATGCTCAAAACTGATTTCCGGTGAGTGAGATATGGATGTGTAAAGTTTGGAGTTTGGATGAGTTGCTTCATAGCTTGAAGCGAGTACTGTAGCTTGAAGCGAATACTGTAGCGCTCTTTGTGAGCAGTACTGTAGCGCTCGAGTACTGTAGCGCTTTGTGAGAGCGAGTATTGTAGCGCTCTTTGTGAGCGAGTACTGTAGCGCTCTATGTGAGCGAGTAATGTAGCAAAGCGGGTACTATAGCGAAGCTTAGCAGCGAAGCTAAGCATGTAGTGAAGCTTCATAGTGTAAATCCTAAATGTATGTGGACATATGGATATCTAGATACATGCATTTAGGCTCATCCAATTATAACTCTTGAACTTGAGGGGTTATCACGTAACCTCCATGGTGCCTTAATGGCTACATGAATGAGCATGAATGTGCATTAATTCCCCACTAATGAGATGTGCCTATATATAGTGAGCATTACTAATGTTTTGGTGAGAGAGTTTTACACACGCATAAGCATAGCATCTTGAAGCAAAACATTTTCTTTCATTCTTCTTGAGCTGATCCTCGCTATTGTAATAGTTCACCGGAGCTCTAAATTTTTGTGGTGCTACTAATTTAGAGACGAAGCCGTTTTATCTTTGTGGAAGATACGCTATTAACGTGAGCACTACCGGGGCGTATTTTTTCTTGCGGAAAGTGGGATTTCCACGACTCGGCTTAGATTAATATTTGTTTTGTAATCTTTTTCTAATTTATTATAGTTAGTATTTACGCCCAAGGCAAGTTACTTGTAATTTTCACAAATTACTCAATAGCACACACCAACTGTGCTTGCACTTATCCATCACAAACGCGCTCACAAAATGATTCACTAGCCCCAGCAATCTCTGCTGTCTGAATGAAATAATTACTCTATTTATGGTTTTTGTTCATACAGGACAAAGGAGCAACTTGGTTATGTTGTTGACTGTAGCCCTCGAGTTACATACCGCATACAAGGGTTTTGTTTTCGTGTTCAGTCTTCCGAGTATGATCCTATCTACTTGCAAGGGAGGATTGAGAACTTCATAAATGGCTTAGAAGAGATGTTGGTAAGAACTAGCCTTTCAGTGCTATGCTGAATCAGCTGCTTTTAGGTGTGCAATCAAGAAAACACTAGACATTATCATTTCCACATATAAAATTTCCTTGAGATGACGCTATAAATTTTATGATGTTGACATTATCTTGATTGCTAAGATTCATGATGTTGTATTAATTGATATGCCAGAGGTAAAATCAACTGCTTTATTTGTGGATTAACCAATTAACAACCTCTTGGATTGGCTCACAGGTACATGTTCGACTTGTCGGAGAAGGAAGCTGAGGAACTTGAAAATATTGGGAAGGAAGATATTATCAAGTGGTGCCGCACGTATTTAAGGCAACCTTCGCCTAAGTGCCGAAGGCTTGCAATCCACGTGTGGGGTTGCAACACAGACTTGAAAGATGCAGATGCGCAAGATTCAGCTCAGGTGATTAGAGATGTCACAGACTTCAACAAGTCGTCTGAATTCTATCCGAGCATGTGTTGAAGAATAGATTATTGCTCGACTTTTCATCCCTTGAGCCCAGATACAAACTTCATTCCAAAATATCCAAAACCAACTAAAGTTTTGATAGATGGGAAATTGCATGTAGTGCGACCATAACAAGAGCTGTCTTGTTCCTTTTTGGGATATATAGAGGTTTCCTGAAACTACAAGTAGATGATATTTTGGGGCACGACTGGATTTCTTCATTGATAATGATTTCGTTTCCATGTTTAGAAATTATCAGATTTTCGCTTTCCTTTTTTATTCGAAAATATAACGACAGATTGCAAAATGTAAGGAATTTGAATGAAGTTCCAGTTATACATGTTGAAACATGGGAAGGCTTATAAGTTATACCTTGGGTGATTAATAAATATTTGGGTCCTATACCTTCCAAAAACTGGATCCTATTATTATTATTATTATCTATATCTATAATATAATAATTATTCACCCCTTATTTTTAGAAAGTATTATACTTTTATGATTTGCGAAATGTCCAAAATAGAAAGTGATGCACTTCTGCAAATTACTTCATTCTTCTCCAACAAAAGCAAACTTCATTCTCTTTTCACTATAATTCATCTACCACAACCTAAGTGATCGATCCCGAATTCGCAGGTAGATTAGATGACAATGCAAGAACGTAAAGAACGGGAGGAGTTTACGTTGTTTGATCTATTTGGTGTATATCTACATTCACAGGGAATGAGAGTATTGTTTTATTGCTTGGATATGTGAATACAAGTCCAAGAGTATGAATGTCGATTTTCCTAAGTATACTAGCTATTTATACTAGACAATGGAAGTTTGTACATATCGGCCCAATATGCTATTAAGAAAAGGATCCTTCGGCCCACTTTGGAGTGTTAATGGCAGTTGAGGATATCTTGGGGGAACATGGGCTGATTAGGCGTGTAAATGCCAATGACCTCGATGGTAATGGGCAGGCATCATGGCGGAATTTCCAAAACTGCCTCATAACCACGATCTTCTAACCAAGTTTCCCGCTTCTGCTACAAGTCCTGAGTCCGGTGACTCCGAAGTGGCGGACTCTTATTAGTTGCCGAACTGACTGTGTCGGGTCGGACTGAAGTGTCTCCCCTTACGGACTTGGTTGCGTCGGACTAAAGTACATTACCAAACTGACTGTGTCGGACTAGATCTGGCCGAACTACTCTAGGCCTCGTTATTATTGGGCTCAATTCCGTTGGGCCTCCTAACTGGGCCTAGTGGTTGGGCCGTATCCTATCATATCCCCTCCCATAAGTGAGGCAATGACGAAGTCTTTTGGGACGATCTGGATTTTACCGAAGTGGTCTTGTCGAAGTCGAAGTCGAAGTGAAGGCAAAACGTCTCTGGGGCATGTATAGTATGCGCCTGTGCCCTAATTAATGAGCCGTTTCGGTTCCGATAAAGTGCTGGAAGGTGAAAAGTCGCCATAATTTGAACAAAAATACCCTTTTCACCAAATTTCAAATCACTTTTCATCTTCTCCAACATTCTCTCTGCGAATTTTCTCTACAAAATCTCTCGGAAATTCCTTTGTTCATCGGAAACTTCACCAGCTTTCGAAGGCTATTTTCTACCATCACTTTCCAAACGTACCAAAGTTTTTCTTTCGAATCAAGTAAGAGATGCCTCCTTCTTCTTCTTCTTCAAGTGAGTCTATGGGGCTAGACACATAGGGTCTGAGGGGGGTTCCGGTTCTACAACCGGTGCCCGAAAAACTGTTATTTCCCCCACCATAGATAAATTTAGGTCTTGTATAGATCCAAAAACCTAGAAACCATAGCCCATCGGTACTTTTAATTTCCGAGTATCTATGTTATTGCTCCTGGCGCCGATTATAGGGCCGATATCCCGCCGGAGGGATTTTGTATAGTTTACGAGGCTTGCTTAGAATGCGGCCTACGTTTTACCCTTCATTCTGTTTTTGCCGAACTCCTAAAGGAGTTTAGGGTCCCCTTAGGTCAAATAACTCCGAACTCGTTCAGACATCTGACTGCCCTGGTTGTCGAAGTGTCGAACTTGGGGCAGACTCTAACCTTAGTTATAGTGCTAAGGTTTTTTCAATTCAAGAGGAAAGGGTCTTGGTACTACCTTACCCCCTTGATAAGAACAGAATACGAAAGAGAACAAACACGAGAGAAAACCAAATACGGTAAAACCGTCCCAAGCCTCACGGCTAATCCAATAATTGATCAAAAGATAATAATAACAAACCCTACTCCTACTTTAAATACTACTCCACAAATAAACCCTAATAATAATAATTAATCCAAGTCCTACTAGTAATCAAACATAATAATAAATAATAATAATAATAATAATAATACTAAGCCCAATACTAAGCCCACGAAAGTGAACTCAATCCCTTCCACGCATTCTCCTTTGATAAACAATTAACGGCTTCGGCCCATGCACGCCGACCGCCGGCCCATGCACGTCTTCCTGCTCCCTATCACCCCTCCATAAGTTTAAAGCCAAAATGAAGTCCAAACATCCGGACTAGCATAATTTTTTTTATTATTATTCGGGGACCAGTGCTCAGGAGTTCTGGTGGCGGAAGGGGACTATACCCTACCCCCGACCGAGCCCTTGGGCGGGCTCGAAGACGCCTCGGTGTCTATACGCCTGGTTACTAAGGCATATACGGAGTCCGAGCTCGTCCAAGCTGGGCACAGTCCACACGGCTCGTCTGTAGCACACGAAGTTGAGAAGGTCAAAATCGAGTTAACTTTTGCATAACTTGTTTTGATGTCTTTTCGTATGCTAACTCATCTGTTCTTCGTGTTCTGTAGTGAGTCTTTTCGGTGCCAACAAAGGTAAGAAGGGTGACGAGCCTCGCATGCAGACTCTTCACGAGGAGAGAGAGAGAGAGAGCGGAAGAGGCAGAAAACGCAGTCTCCCTCCACCGCGTCCTCCAAACGGACTTCGGAGAAGGAGGTGCCTGTGAGGAAGAGGTCGAGGAAGAACCTATCCCTTCCACCTACTCCCCCTGTCACCGGACAGGGGGCCATTACAGTTGCTGCCCATCTGGGGTAAGCCGCGGTGTGGCCTCGGAGTTTTGCTGAGGTGCGAACTGCGGATGCCTCCCTGTATTTTTTTTTACTAACCCATTGTCTTCGCGTGCAACGGGTCCGACTCATGTCAGCCGAGCTCATAAAGGGGGCCGCCGAGCATGAACAGCTCGAGCAGGCCTTTCTCGACGAGAGGGAGGAAAAACAACGCCTCCTCCAGAAGGTGCGTGACGCCGAGACGAGGGCGTCTTGTGCGAGGGAGCGCGAGGAGGCCGTGGTGACGGCGGCTGAGGCTGAGGTGGAGCTGCTGAAAAAGCAGCAAGAGGTTGAGGTCGCCCGGGATGTCCGAAGCACCGAGGCAGAAATTGTGGCCTTGCAGGGGGAGCTTCTTCGAGCTTACACGGAGAAGCTCTTCTTGTGCCAACAATGTTCTGCCATGGTTGGCAGCCTCGGCACCTTGCTTGTCGGAGTACTAGGCCATGATGTCGGCTTAGGCCCGCATTGTGGCTGCGCGGCTGAAGTCCCTGCCGCTGTTGGAGCACCTCGCCTCCTCTTCAACCCTACTGACGGCTGAGACCGTACGTGCTTGCACCACTGATCAGGATGCGACCATGGAGGCTGTATTCGTCAGTGCGGGTGATGTGCCACCGGCTGCAGTGGTCAGCTTGATGGAGGAGGAGGAGGAGGAAGACGTGGAAATTCTCAGGTCTGGCAAGGCTCCCACTCCCACCAACGCCGATGAGGAAGTGAAGACTTCGGGGGTGGATTCTCCGGAGGAGGAGGCCGAAGTGCCGAAGGAGGGCGGAGTGCTGGAGACCCCGTCTGAGGGTGAGGAGGACGAAATGGCAAATTGTTTTTGGTTCGGTATCCGAGCATAGGCAAGATCCTGGCTGAGACTCCGAGGCCCACCAGTTCGGTGATAGTGGAGCGCCACTCGGAGGAATTCAACGAGCTTGATCGCCGAGAAGTGTTAAGACGCCGAGGTGGTGGTAGGACATCCCTGACTCAGATTCGAGGGAGGAGGGGTGCTGCTCGAGGCTCCAGCTCGGGTGTAGGGGTAGGTAGATTTAACTTAGACGCAGTTTTGAGGGCCGAGGTACCTGAGGACTTCGCCTAAAAATGGCTTACTTTTAATAAACCTCGCGACCATCCGTATTAAGTTGTATCTATTGTACTTGTAATAATAAATATGAAGGAGAATTCAGTTTTTGTTTTACTAGCATGTGTGTCTTTTCTGTTTAATGAGACTCGCAAACTTTAATTCACTTCGTCTGAATGTATACTTTACTTCTACTTCACCATTGTGAAAAATCACTTAGCTTATGTAGAAATTAATTTGTATACATCAGTAGGTAAATATGAATTCGACTTCTGCTTTATCAAAGGTAGTGAACCTTTGTTTTACCGAAGTCAAGGTTCCTTGTTTGGCGAGTTTTATCGCTAGGAGTGGTCTCCTGATACGCACTTGAGTTATTATCCTGAAGTGGGGATTTGAAAGACTTCAAAAGGAGAATTACACTTCGTAGTATAGAAGTGCTTTTTCAATCCTTAAGAGTTAGTATCGACCCAATAAGGAGTCTTATACCTTCCTTAGAAGATTTTGACAATCCTTAGTTCTTGTATTTTCTCAAAAGGGGGCCAGCCTTCAAGAATTAAGAGTTCGAAATATCATGTATAAGCAGGACATTAAAATGCACATGGATGCAATGCGGACATAATGCAGAAAAAAAAATGTGGAAAAAAAAATAATAGTTTCATTAAGAAGAATTTGTAAAAATAAGACATTTTACACGAAAAATCCTTAGACATAAATGACAATGTTGACATTGCCCACTCATACATAGTATTTCTTAAGATTTGAGACATGCCAAGTTCGGGGTACGAGCTCACCGGACATATGGGCTAGTTTGTATGGCCCTTTGCAGAGGACTTCGACGACCCGGTATGGACCTTCCCATGTAGCTTCGAGCATGCCGAGCTTTTTGGCTTTGCTCACTTCGTTATTCCTGAGTACGTAGTCTCCAACCTTGAACTGTTGTGCCTTCACCTTTTGGTTGTTGTACCGGGCTACTTGTTGTTTATACCGAGCCTCCCTTTTGTAAGCGAGCTCTCTTTTTTTCTTCTACGAGATCAAGGTCAATTCGGAGATTCTCTTTGTTGACATCAGCTGAGAAGTTTATTATGCGCGGACTTGGCATGCCGATCTCTACTGGGATAACTACTTCAGTCCCACATACTAGGCTGTATGGAGTCTCCCTAGTTGACATTCTAGGAGTTGTTCGGTACGACCATAGGACTTGTGGCAGGTTCTCCACCTATAGGCCTTTGGCTCGATCCAGACAAGTCTTCAAGCCTTTTATTATAGTCTGGTCGGTCACTTCGGTTTGTCCATTTTCTTGTGGATGAGCGACCGAAGTGAACCTCTGCTGGATCTTGAGTTCTTGGCACCATTCTTTGAATGCTTTGTCCATGAACTGTGTCCCATTGTCCGATACAAGGATATGAGAGATCCTGAAGCGACAGACTACGTTCCTCCATACGAAGTTTAGGGCCTTCTTGCTTGTGATTTTTGTCAAGGGTTGAGCTTCGACCTACTTCGTAAAATAGTCTATGACCACGATCAGAAACTGCAGTTGTCCCAGTGCTTTTTCTAATGGACCCAAGATGTCTATACCCCATTGCATAAACGGTCAAGGGCTTTGCATGCTTGTGAGGTCGGTACCTCGGGACGCTTCCATGAATCTGGCACTTCAGACATGTTTTGACGAGGTTGGTCGCGTCCTGAACCATGGTTGGCCAGTAGTATCCCCACCGCATGACCTTCTTAGACAAAACTCGGGCTCCGATGTGGCTTCCATAGGATCATTCATGCACTTCTCTCAGTACGTAGTCCGCCTCCTCGGGTCCCACACATCTTAATAGCGGTTGTAGGTAGGATTTCCTGTAGAGGACTCCCTGTTTCATCTCTTAATGGATAGACATGCAGAGTATCTTCCTGGCTTCGAGCTTATCACTGGGTAGCTCGCCCTTCTCTAGGTATGCGAGAATGGGTGTCATCCAATTTAGCTCGTCTGCTACCAGGCTTACCTCGGCTTCGTCTATGCTTCAATGTTGCACCTCTTCTACTGGGGGAGCCTTTGATGATGATGGCAGCTTACTTAGGGTATCAGCTCGGCTGTTCTGAACTCTAGGTACACGAACTATTTTGAAATATAAAAAAGCCTGTTGTAGTTGCTGGGTTATCTCCAAATACTTCTTCAACTTTTCTCCTCTAGCCTCACTCGTACCTATACATGGCCTACAATGACTTGGGAGTCGCTGTGAATTTTTATCGATTGGACCTTAAGGCTTTGAGCGAGGCAAAGTCCGAAAATAAGGGCTTTGTACTCCGCTTCATTATCCGTAGTCGGAAAAGTGAAGCAAAGTGAGTAAGTTACCTCATGCCCATCGGGCGCGATGAGTACGATGCCAGCCCCACTTCCCGACTTCCCCGAAGCGCCATCCACATACCCCTGCCAACAGTCCTTTGGCTCTGCGTCGGGGACTTCGTGTAATGGCCCGAATTTTTAGAATAATAAATAAGTGACTACGCGTCGAAGTTTCAATGAGGATAAATCTAAAAGAAAGCTTCTAAGTTGCTTGTGTGATATCGCCAAGGCGAAACACCGAATTGTTTATATATATATATATATGATCGCCAAGGAGAAGCACCATGAGTGCCTAAAAGTTAAAGAGTCAAGAGGTGAGCTTAAGCCAACGCTAAGCAAGAGAATGTATAAGAGCGATCGAGTCCGCTCCAATTGTCTCGGAGTGGCTCGAAGGTTGTCTAAGGTTC
>JAOWBJ010122346.1:0-18729 GCA_028566335.1 Monarda citriodora | reverse complement strand
TAACGTGGATCAGTAAATCTGATAACCACCTGCACCATCACTTCAACATGACAGTTACATTGAATCTGGGCCAGACAAATTAAATGGCAAATGGGCCACGAATTTTCATTTTTTATATTAGAAACTGTGCCCAAATTATTGGCAGCCCATTGAAATATTAAAAATGACGCCCATAATTGCAGAATCAGTTACAGCCATCAAGTTCCATATATTTACAAATATGCCACCAAAATTGAATTGGAATTTTGACCAATTTTGACCAACTGGGTTATTATATATATATAGATGGGTTAATTTTGCTTCTCCAGTCGGTAATAGAATTTAGTGGTTAATAATCGGTTATTACCTGGCAGTATTAGAAACTGCCGACTGTCAGCACTTGTCCAGCTTTTACTAATTGTCATCTCGGCCCTAATCATGTCTACTTTAATTAATTGAACCTGTTGGAGTGTGCATCAAGTCTGATATTGTATTTAATTCCCACTTAGTAGTCCAATATAATATAGTGTCCACATCCTAGTAGTAGCTAGTTAGCTTAGATAGTTAAAAAGTTCATTTTCGTACTTAGGGATTGAGATTGTTCTCTTTTTACATTCTTATTCTCGTACTTTAGTCAGTAGTGTGCATGTGTTTAGGTTTTATTCTCAAAAGTTCACGCAAGTTCAACCGTAGCTTAGCTTTACATTTCTCGCCAAGAAGTAAAAAATCTTACCTCCTGCCCAGTCTAACAGACTGGGCAGTCTGTTTTAAAAATTTGCTTTATTTGCACTGCGCTACTTTCTGTCCGTCTTAGTCTTAGCTAGTTTAGTTCAAATTTGTGTTTTTAGTCAATTTCAGTTCCCCGTATTTACATTTAAAGCGTGGTGGCATCGCCAAAAACCCCAAGTGTAGAAGGGCATATCAATTGGGCAACACTTATCCTCGTGGGATCGACATTCGGACTTCCATCTACTACACAATAGTATTTTGGGGAGCTGAATAAAATCTTGAGGGGAAAGGGACGAGCCTACGACACTCGTGATCTTTCATTGTGAACATCGCATCCACCGTCCCTTCATCGAGTCAGTATTTGTTTCATTTAGACAAAGTTAAGGATTCCTCAGCAAAAGCCTGTCACCGCGACCCGACCTGCTCAACACAGACTGAGGTATGTCTAAGGAAGGTTTCAACCAGGATTAACAGCTTATGTGCTTGATTGCTTGAGTATCCTGCTTGTCAACGTGCTAGGTCGACTAGGTAATTGCTTGTCTACGTGGAATACTTGCCTATGTGACTTATATGCCTATGTGGAAGAATTACCGTACGTGAACCTTGCTTGCCTAAGGAGATTTGCTTGTCTATGTGAAACTTGCTTGTCTACGTGAACTATGTGTGTTCTAGTTGAAACTTTCTGAACCTTATATGTTGTGACTGGGTTTCCGAGTTTATTTGAAAACGTAGAATGCCGGGTAAGAAGTGCTTGAACATAGAAGGATGACTTGATAATCACTTGTGAGAGCTTGAGAACGAAGCGTTGACTGAAAAGTAACCGAACTATTGGTTACACGTAAAGATCACTTAGAAATGAGTGGGTTGTTTCTTCCTTGCGAAAGCGAGAAGTTTAAGTCTGCTATGGCCTGCGAAACATAGCAAAGCAATTTAGCTTGCCGAGCGAAGTGGTTTTTCTCTGATTTTTCTTTACGAGAACATGTAGTCTCACAAGCATGATGTCATCCTTTACCGCTTTCCCTAGCATGCGATTAATTGTTCGGAGCGACCAAGGTCCCCGTTTATCTGTTATATGTGTCTAGCAAGCGATTTTATGAGTGTTGATTTTCTAGGATGCCGCCGCGACATAGAGTTCAGAAAGGAGAGATTCCCGGAGTCGAGTGAGTTGCTCGAAATGAGGGAGGCATGGAAGCTAATCCACCTCCACCTGATAGGAAGATTGAGGAGCTCTCCTCTGCCAGAATCCCCCTGTATTCGATGGGATGGGTGACCCAGCTAGCGTCGATCTATGGATAAGAGCCCTAGAGTGGATATTCAATATCTTAAGGTGCAGCGATCAAGAGCGCTTGGCTTGTGTAGCCTTCCAGATGATAGGGTCCGCTGATTTCTGGTGGGAAGCCAGAAGGAAGATTATGACTCCCGAGCAGTTAGCCAACTTCATGTGGGAGCAGTTCAAGGAGGGTGTGTACGATAAGTACGTGCCGAAGAGCTACCGAAAGCAGAAAGAAACCGAGTTCTACAATCTAAGGCAAGGGAGATGACGGTTACAGAATACAATCGCAAGTTTTGCAAATTGTCAAGGTTTGCACCCAACCAAGTGGATACGGATGAGAAGATGGCCATGTAGTTCTACGCCGGACTTAAGCCAGAGATCAGGATGCCGCTTGCGAGCCATGGAGGTCTGTCCTACGCGGAGCCACTAAGCTGAGCTTAGGATGTGGAGGCCGCTATGCCTAGCGAACAGCCAGTGGTTTCTCCGGCCCCTATGCCAACCCATGGAGAGAAGCGGAGATGGATAGTGGAAACAACAGCCGAAAGAGTCCATGGCAAGGCCAACCACGCATGCCAGTCTTTCAGAGACCAACAAACCTGCAACCGCCTAACCAGACCACCCGATCACCTGCCCCTTGTCTGAGGTGCAAGTGGTTTCACGAGGGAGGATGCCAAGCGGGAAGCAACCACTATTACACTTGTGGGAGGCCCAAACATTTTGCTAGCCACTGCCCTACTCGTCAGCCTTGCCTAAACTCAACCCCGAGGTCCGCTCCACCTCCTCCACCTCAGCAGCTTCGCGGCATTCAAGCCCAACCTGGACCATCTACCCCTCTCCCGCCTCAAAACCAACAATTCCGCCAATCCTAGAGGCAACAACAGCTCGAAACTAGAGCGAGCTCTTCCAAGCAGCAATCCGCTAAGGACCAAGGCAATTTGGTAGATATGGGAACTCTCAATAATGTGTCTGTTTTGATTCTGTTTGATACCGGAGCCTTGCATTCCTTCATTTCAGAAGCCTGTGTAGATAAGTTAGATTTGCCTACTGAACCCTTAAGAGCTCCCTTGAACATTATCGCCAGTAGGAGGAAGACTTGTCTTAAGTCGCCAGAGCATTAACCTCGAGATAACCATAGGCTCACTTAAGCTCGTAGCATGATCTCTCAGTGTTATGCCTATACCGGACGTAGATGTAATTCTTGGGATGGATTGGTTAGCAGTAAACTTCGCTACAATCTTGTGTAAAGAGAGACAGATTTTGTTTCGTTTCCCCGATCAAGAGGCTACTGTGTTTCATGGAATTTCGATAGGAGGTTGCAAGTTGATCGTTTTGGCGATCGAAGCGGCAAATTTAATAAGGAAAGGGAATTCAGCCTACCTTTTCTACGTTAATGGCGAAGAGAAGGGAGGAGATCACAAGAAGATAGAGGATGTGGAAGTCGTGCGTGAGTTTCCCGATGTTTTCCCCGAGATGCTGCCCGGATTGCCTCTGGACAGAAAGGTATAGTTTGCTATAGATCTAGAGCCCGGATCAGTCCCAGTATCCAAAGCGCCCTATCAGATGGCACCAAATGAGTGAGGAACTCAAGGTGCAGTTCCAGGAGTTGCTGAATTTGGGATTCATCCGCCTAAGAGTGTTGCCATGGGGAGCCCCAGTTTTGTTTGTTAAAAAGAAAGATGGCTCGATTTGCATGTGTATAGATTACCATGAGCTCAACAAACTCACTTTGAAGAACAAGTACCCATTGCACAGAATAGATGACTTGTTCGATCAGCTTAGAGGAGCGAGCGTGTTCTGTAAGATCGATTTATGCTCCGGTTACCACCAGTTGATGGTAAGAGCAGAAGATATACCCAAGACCGCTTTCCGGACCCGCTATGGCCACTGTGAGTTTGTGGTTGTCCCTTTTGGTTTCACCAATGCCCCAGCGGTGTATATGGATCTAATGAATCGAGTATTTCACCCCTATCTAGACAAGTTTGTCCTAGTGTTTATCGACGACGTGCTCGTCTATTCAAAGAGTCCGGAGAAGCACGAGGAGCACTTGAGAGCGGTTCTAGGAATGTTGAGAGCAGAGAAGTTGTTCACCAAGTTTATCAAGTGTGAATTTTGGTTAAGAGAGGTCATTTCTCTGAGCCACATCGTGTCGTCCAGGGGACTTAAGTTGATCTTGCCAAGATAGAAGCAGTACAGAATTGGAAGGTTCCAACCACTCCAAATGAGATCTGAAGCTTTATAGGATTAGCATGATACTATCAGAGGTTTATTAAAGGTTTTTCTTGCATAGCAAAACCCCTTACCCATTTGTTGCATAAGGGAATGATGTTCGAGTGGTCGCCCGAGTGCGATGAGAGTTTTGAGAAGCTGAAAGAGAAGTTGATGACTGCGCCCATTCTCGCAGCCCCCAAGCAGAAAAAGTAGTATGTGTTATACATCGATGCTTCCAAGAGCGGACTTGGATGTATATTGATGCAAGGAGGAAGGGTCATAGCATATGCATCTCGGCAACTTAGGCCGCACGAGCTAAATTATCCAACCCACGATTTGGAGCTTGCTACCGTCGTGCACGCCTAAAAGATTTGGAGGCATTATTTGTATGGAGTTCGGTGTGAGATCTATACCGACCATAAGAGCCTCAAGTACTTCTTCGAGCAGATGGATCTTAACATGAGGCAGAGGAGATGGCTCGAGTTAGTAAAAGATTATGATTGTGGGATTAACTACCACCCCGGAAAGGCTAATGTCGTGGCCGATGCCTTGAGCCAAAAGAGTTTGCCTCAGCTCGCTAGTATCCTTTCGGAGAAGGAAACGCTCGTAAGGGATTTGAGAAGCTGAAGCTAGAGGTTTTGCCCCCGCCCAAATCGATCGATATAGTGATAGCTACGTTGTCGATAGCGCCCGACCTGAGGAGTAGGATTGTTAAAGCGCAAAGGAAGGACGAGGTCCTTGAAAAGAAACGAGTAGAGATAAGGATGGGAAAGCCCAGTGTGTTTCTTAAGGAAGCAGATAACGCTATTACCATAAATGGAAGATTATGCGTACCACAGAGCGAGGATTTGAGAAGCGAGATTTTGAGTGAAGGCCACGATACCCCGTATACCGCTCACCCCGGCAATACCAAGATGTATCAAGATCTCAAAGGGATGTTTTGGTGGGAAGGAATGAAGAAGAATGTTGTCACTTATGTAAGAAAATGCTTAGCTTGTCAACAAGTGAAAGCGATGCACCAGTGCCCCTATGGGAAGTTACAACCGCTAGAGATTCCTGAGTGGAAATGGGATCATATCGTTACAGATTTTATGGTGGGATCATATGGGTAGTAGTGGATCGCTTGATGAAAAGCACCCATTTTCTTCCGGTGTCTATGACCTTCACGTCGGAAAAGTTTGCTCGGTTATACGTTCGAGAGATTGTGCGCTTACATGGAGTGCCGAAATCGATCCCTTCGGATAGGGATTCAAAGTTCACTTCACAGTTTTGCAGGAGTCAACAAAAGGAGATGGGGACCAAGCTAAATTTTAGTTCCACGTATCACCACCAAAGCGATGGAAAATCGGAGAGGACTATCCAGACCTTGGAGGATATGTTGCGATCTATAGTGTTTGACCAAAGCGGTCATTGGGAGCTTGCGTTGCCGTTGGTAGAATTCTCTTACAACAATAGTCACCAAGCGACTATTGGTATGGCCTCATATGAAGCTCTCTACGGGAGGAAGTGTAGATCCCCGCCTACTGGGATGGAGTTGGAGAAAGAAAAGAGCTAGGCCCTGAAGCAATAAGCGAAATGATTGATACGATACGACATATTAAATTTTGAATGAAGGAGGCTAAAGATAGACAGAAGATTTATGCTGATCGAGGACGAGCCGAAGTATAATTAGTTGCAGGGGATAAATTGTTCTTGAAAGTGTCTCCACTTAATGGAGTGTTGAGATTCGGTGTAAGAGGAAAGTTGAGGACTCGCTTCATAGGACCCTACGAGATTTTGGAAAAGATAGGCCCCGTCGCCTATAGGTTAGCTTTGCCACCAAGCTTGAGTAGTGTGCACGATGTGTTCCATGTGTCCTAGCTTCGCAAATACGTGTATGACCCAAGGCACGTAATCCGCCAAGAGGAAGTTGAGCTCGCTCCCGATCTAACCTACAAGAGCCAACTAGAAGCGGTTTTAGATCGCAAGGTGCAACAACTTAAAAATAAGTCTATAATCTCGGTAAAGGTTTTGTGGAAACATCAAGGCCAAAGGAGGCCACTTGGGATCTTGAAGGAACGATGTTAGAAAAGTACTCCGAATTGTTTAAGTAGGTAAGCCAAATTTCAGGACGAAATTTCTTTTAAGGTGGGTATGATGTAACAGCCCAAGTTCCAAAAGCTACTTGTAATAGATTTTCGCTTGAAGCCAAGCTTTCTCACTAGACGTTTTGGTAAGGTTGGTTTCGTGTAAACTGAAGCACTTGTTGTGCTGGATTTCGTTCAAAGTGTGCCCACTCACTTGTGATCTCGGAGAGTTAATACGAGCAAGAGTTTTAACATGGCTATGTTTGGTATTTAAATCGAATTATGGTTTTGTTTATGATTAATTTGTTGCTCCGAAGTGACTTCGTTTGTCACTTGAAAGTTATTGTTTTGAGTTACTTGTTGGGGAAACTTTGAGCTCGGGGATTTTCGCTTCGGTCAGTTCAGAGCTTGTCTAGAGCCGCTCTAGCCCAGAGCGGTGGTTGCTTGAAATCTGCTTGTGTGAGTTAGAAGCAATTTTGAAGTGAGGTGAGTCCCTGAGCGGTTTTTCGTAAGAGTTTAACCAAACAGGGTTAAGCCGAGATGAGTTCTCGAGATAGCGATGTGTGAGTCAGCGTTGACTCGTAAACCACAAATCAGCTTGCATACCACCAAGTAAGAGCTCAGAATAAAATATTCGGAGTTAGCAAATGAGAACCCTCTGTCCTAGTTCTCCCAAATCTTTCCCCCACCCGCAACACGCCATAGCCCCAAACTAGCCAATACCGTGTGTGCCTTTTCTCGGTACCTGCCCCATCCAATAGAATTACATAGTTTTGGCAAAAGGACAATTATTAGGTCCTAAAAGAGTCACCCCAGACGCCTATAAATACCCACACACTTAGGAGTCCCATTCCCTTGCTGCCATTTCCAAATTATATCCAACTTAGAGGGAGTGCGAGAGAGAGAGAGAGAGAGATAGAAGCAGAGGCAAGGAAGTGATCAAGGAATAGGAGTACCAACCCAAGTCTGAAGTCTTCCTAAGGTAATCTCTCCCATTGTCTTATAAAGAATGAGAGATGTTCTTGTATGTACGTGAGGAACCCCGTAGATTCTAAGTGTTTAAGGTGGGCTTTTGAACTAAAACCCTCCTCTGGTCAGCGACCGAGGCGAACTGTCTTTTACATGTTGTATTGTTAATGTTTCTTAAAGATTTATCATGCCATAAAGGTTTTATAATGTATGATGCCTATCTGTCAGCTGTGTGCCATTATTGAGAAACAATCGGGCTTGAGCATGTGTTGCTTAGGTTAGTGCACTTTAGGTTCGCTTTGCCGAAGGGTAAGCGATCGAGGTTCTAGGTTGAGGTCGGCCAACCTTCCTAGATCAGGATATTTAAGGGCAGATATGATGAACTACCAAGGTAAAGAGACTGCGCAGTAAGTGAGAAAATGATTTTAAGGGCATAGGTCATTTCTAAAACCCCTATGTACCTTTTAATTAATGACTTGGTAATTAAACTGTTTCGGCATGTGTTCACTGTGTGCTTCAAAGTACTCATCCCTACACACGTTTTCCTTGTGTGCAGGTTGAGCAGGTCATGTTCTTCGGAGGTCATGGTGGGGTGACGAAGTGGCTTTTGCCTGGAAGAGGAGATAGAGAAGAGCTTGGTGATGTGTGTCTTCATACATGTATCTAGAAGTCCGCTTGTGTCAAGTCCACCCTTTTGTATTTTGTTCGCCTCGGCAAGTTTTTTGTAAAACTGTTTAAGCAGTTGTACTTTTAAATTCCGCTACAAGCGATACTATTTTCTCAATGTATAAACTGAGGTCCACTTTTAAGGTTATCAAGCATTTTACATTACATGTTCCAAACCATTTCCCGCTATGAATATTTTCAAGCAATAATTTAAGTGTCCGCTCAAGTCAAATGTCTACTTTATATTTTTAAGTGTTTCTAAAATTGCTCGGGTCCGAGCTAATGCCTCTAAATCCGCTTGAAGTATAAGACATCTCATTTCCGCTCGACCATGCAAAATTCCGCTTTCGCACTCTTATTTACTCTGTCGTAGCAATCTCCCTAGCTCGGCTACCCTTAGCGGGTTCGGGGTCATTTCATGAAGGGTGCTCAATTCGAAAAGCGAAGCAAATCACTTCATCTCTGGAGACTTAGCAATGGTCACTTAGCGATCGCTTTGACTTCGGCCTTAGCGAAGGTGTTTGAGCACAACCAAACGATTGTGGTCGTTTTATCCACCCCAAGAAATCGATAGCGAACCATGTTGCACCCACTTTCAAACCTCTTTTATTGTAAGCACAACTCTATAAGCACCTACTTGATTTCATAAAAGAGAACAACTTCATAAACTTGTCAAGCGAGCTCGATTTTAGCTAACGATTAAACCCAAGCCTAGCCAAGCGATTAGACTAGATCTAAGAGACCACTTAGAGTATTCCTTGTTCACGAATCTTACTTATCCTCTTTTTTAAATGAAGGTTTCTCAACGGAGAAGCGGTAAGTCAAGCTCGGTGAAACAGCAAGCTAGCGAGAGGATCGCTAAGGTGGGCTTTCTAACTAAGAACCCCCTGTGTGGACTTATAAAATGTTTTTCTAGTTGTTAGTTTTTTTAAATGATTGTCATGCCATAAATGTTTTATTTTATATTATGCATATCTGTCGGCTTTAGCCAAGTTAAATGAATGGAATTCGGGTCCTTGCATTTGTTGCTCGGACTAGTGTACACAATAAGGCTCGTATCACCACAAGGTGTGCGATCAAGGGTTCAGTGGAAGGTGGCCAACTTTCCTGAATCGTTATTGATAAGAGTAGA
Organism: Monarda citriodora; assembly: GCA_028566335.1. Taxonomy (NCBI): domain Eukaryota; kingdom Viridiplantae; phylum Streptophyta; class Magnoliopsida; order Lamiales; family Lamiaceae; genus Monarda; species Monarda citriodora. Next base: position 9,707 of record JAOWBJ010122346.1, on the reverse strand, counting down.
TATGGAGGAATACTAAAGAACTTTGACTGCAGTCGCTTTAAGATTACAAATGTTTTGATGAACATAGACACTTTTAAGAAAATCCTTATGTTTCATAAGTGAATGGCTTGACATGAAATGTTTTGGGCATGTGTCCACTGCGTGCTTTTGTACTCAGCCCTATACATATTTTCCTTATGTGCAGGTTGAGAAGGTTGGATCGGTGACAGGAAGGGCTTTTGTATTGCTTCAATGAGTCAAAGAAATCTCTTGGTAGTGCGTGTCTTTATACACGTACTCATAGTTTCCGTTGCTTAACTCGAATTGTTTTCGTTGTTTAACAATTGTTTTGGTTTTGCAGCATAAAACTCTGATGTCCCCTTTAAGTCTCTAAATACTACCTCCATCCCATGGGATTAGTCCCATTTGGGATGGGCACACAAATTTATAAAGGTGGGAATATGTGGTTGTAATTAATTCTGAGGATAGAGAGTTATTTCTGGCCAAGTATTTTTTGCTAAATTTGGAAATGAGACTAATAAATGAGATGGACTAAAATGGCAAATGAGACTAATTAGATGTGATGGAGATAGTATTTATTTTGGTTGCAAGACAAATTAATGATTATTTCAAGTTTTGATGCAATCGCTTGTGATCATTCTGTGTTGCACTTATTCTTCAAGAACGTTTGAGCCTTTACCTTCGCTTTCCAAACTCCACCTTTCTATCCTCGCCTTTTTAACCCCCCTCCCCCGCCGCGAGTTCCCGAACTTGGCTATCCTTAGCCAAGGGCAGTCGTGACAAAGTGATATCAAAGCACTTGGTTCGCTCTGAAACCCAAGAGTCTTCTTCGAGTAAAAGTCTGGACTTGTTTCGCCAGACTAGAAAAAAAAAATTGTTCGACAAAATCCCAGCACCATGATCCAACATGCACAACGAGGAAAGGAGGTAAGTTTGCTTTGTAGTGCTTGAAGTTAGACTTTTCTTTTATAACGATAACCTAGCAAGCCTTTGAGATCGCTTGTGGAAGATTGTTTGAAGATCTAGATGCTATAACAGTGCTACCGGAGCAAAGAGACTTCTATCAAATGCAGGATGTCCTCAAGAAGCGAGTGGAGAAAAATGCAGAGCCGCGTGAAAGAAGCAAGGACATGAGTGTCGAAGCGAGCCAAGGGAAGCATACCTTGCCGCCGAGGCAAGTCAATCGATTTAAGGCTGCTATTGCCATTGGAACGTAGCAAGCGAAATTGCTAGTAAGGATATAGCTTTGCTAGTAGTAAGTTAGTAGACCGAAAGTAGATAAGTGTAGCAAGGATGCACCCTAGGGGAGCGAGAATTCGAAAGAATGTGAGAAGCGCTTGAGGTAGGAATTTTCTGTAAGTAAGACACCATGGGCCTTAGAAGCTGTGACTAATTATTACTCCTCCTTATGTAGTAGAGTATGATTGATAGCGACCCATATCCCGCAGATGGTAGGAACAGTCTTCACTCACTGCCGACCCCTCCCACCCAACATGACACCTGAGCGAGTCATCAACTACTACCGTTCCTACCAGATGTGGTATGGAGATACAGTAGGGGATTTCCATCGGGAATACCTTGAGTTATGGAGGTCAGCCCATGTGCATGGCGTGATGGGCAATGAAGGTATCATCCGCTTGATCTCGCTTCTGATGGCCCCGGAAGCACGAGTGTACACGTGGAGGGGGGTGTGAATACGTGTGCAAGAAGTCAGAGACTTCTTTTTGCAAAACTTCTTTGAAAAGACTTTTAAAACAATTACCCCCGAAAGAACCCTCTTAAAAGAATTTCGCTTTATGAAAATGATAGAGCGATAACTTTTCTAAGCAAGCTTAGTTAAGCGATCGCTTGCAGAGTTGAAAGCGCGATGCAGAATTTGGTGAGCATTTATTTATACTCGTACTTTTGAAAATCTTGTCTTAATTTTGAAAACAATTTTTATCGCTTTTGAAAGTGTGCGTTTGAATGAATAAGTATAGAATTTAAAGTGCAGAAAGTAAACGACACAAGCGATTCAATAGTGGTTCGGAGCAAACTCTCTTACATCCGCTCTTCTACCAAATCCAGTATGCACGTCTCGGTTATAGACTTCCCAATGAAATGATCTATTCACACGCAATAGATCCTTAGCGAATTCAGCCTCGCGAGGGGGTGGGGTCTCGATTTTAGACTTCCCGATGAAGTGACCTAGCCTACCAGACTAACTCTTCAGCGAATTCTGTCTTGAGAGCGGACAACAAATCAGTTTAAGTTTGTGGTGAGCAAACTCAGAGGTTTCTAACTATGAGTAAAGCCTTTGACAATAAGCTCAATGCAGGGGATAGACTTTACTCCTTCTCGAGTATCCAAGAACGGGCTCTTGAATATCGACGCTAAGGACTGATTTGGCTACAAGCTTAGAAAACCAAGGATGTTTTCTAAGCGACTCAGCTATCACTCAAGTACAAAGCTTAAGGATTTTTCTAGGTTCTAACAAGCTAATTACAGAGAGTGATAACTTGAGAAGAGTTTAAATTTAAGCTCATGAGAGATTTTGGCAGAGTTTCGACACTTCGTTCGTTGAGTCTCACTGTTGTTGTTGTTGTTGTTGTTGTGTCTTCTGTAGTGTTGAGTAGTAGCCCTATTTATAAGAGGGACAATTATATCTGTTAGAAAGAGATATAATCGGCGTCTCTCATAGTCCTTCATCGTATCACCTTTTCTGCAGATTCGTACAATATGTTGCAGGCTAAAGTATGGTCTGTCACACCAAATCTTCACTTTTTGCAGTAGCCGCAGTTGTAGAATTCGTTGCCCATTCCTGTGTGTCCAAGTGGCACTTTGACTTTTCAATTCTGGAAGTCATGCCTTTAATTTGAATTCTGAACGTAACACGTGAAAATGTCAGAACCTTTTTCCGGGATTTCTGCATGTCATCTCAAAGCACTGAGATCGTTTTGTATTTGACTTGAGCAAGCTAGACGGTAAAGTGGTCGCTTGGTTCTGTAGGCGAGCTTGGTTGCTTCGCTCTGCAGCCTACGCTTCAGACGGCAGCGCTGTGCTAGGAACTACTTCACTAACACCTTGATCACTTTCCAAAGGTGACTTCGCTTGAGCTGAGAAGCTTTTCATCATGAGAGATAGTAATCGCTAGGAGCGAAATCAGAGAGCGGTTTCCTATTGCTTGAGCAAACCACTTGATTACTTAGCGATAAAACGCTAAGCCTTCTCTGCACTTCGCTTGGCAGATCTTCACAAAGATACACTTGATAAATGTAAAGCTCCCTAACAGACAAGCTTTCTATATACATGAAAAATTACAAGTGCCTATAAAAAAAATAAGGGAAAGGAATAAGTTGTTAAAGTTTTGGGATCATCAAAACAAATTTCATTTAAAGATGTTCTCCCTTAAACAAATATTCCAACAGTTTCTGCCACCAAGGTGGCGAGAATTTGCGCACCACGCGGCCTCAGATTATATGTGGGAAGAAGAAGGATTGTCGCCCCCATAAAGGGATGAGAACCTACCAGCTCTTGTCGGCACTCTTATTTTCTGGCTCGACCGCCATGGATGCACGCTCTTCATACCTCAGTTCGAATTTATTCCGCCACAGCCACCTAGTTCAACTCCCCTAAAGACCCCCAACCCTCCTTCCACACTAATTGAATGGAGTCCAATTCGCTTCCCGGGGTACAGTAGGCCAATGGTGATGGAGGTAGGACCATCTCGTATCCGCAACTCCCCACTACCTCTCGCCAACGACCGAGGGATGGCCCCTATGATAGAAAACGATGAGGAAGATGCTCAGCATGTGATGAGGGCGCTTGAGCCGAGCGTGTGGAGGCAGACGCCTGAGGCCGAGTGGCGTCGATTTAACAGGACATTGGCGACGAGGCTGGATGACTATGCGAGGTAGGCAACCGATCTACAACGTCGTCTAGCGGTGTTCGACGCCCCAGATGTAGGAAAGGAGAAAGAGGACCCGGAAGAGGAAGAAGTCCCCGAGGAGGATCTCAAGGAGATAGACATTAAGGTTTTGAGGATCCCGAAGAAGGGCCAGAGGAACCGGATTTTGATGAAGGAGACGGAGAGGTGATCAATGAGGAAGAAGCCCATAGCGAAGAAGAAGAGGATTCCGAGGAAGACTCTGATGAAGACGAGTCGGAAAGCGATTTAGATTATGACTCAGACTGCAGCACTATCACCATGTGTTCCGAATAACCACCTTGCCTTAGTGATGGGAGTATCTTTTGTATGTCGTGTTACGCAGATATGACCCACCTTTATGTAATTAAAAATTAGTTTGGACTCTCTATCTTTGTTTAGTATGTATGAAAATCCGCAGAATGTATTTCGAAGCGAAGCCTCGAAAGTTGTTAAACCTGTTTTAGGGCGATTAGACTAGATCTAAGAGACCACTTAAAGTTTTCCTTGTTCGTGAATCTTACTTATCATTTTTTAAATGAAGGTTGCTCAAAGGAGGAGCAGTAAGTCAAGCTCGGTAAAATAGCAAGCTAGCGAAAGGATCGCTAAGGTGGGCTTTCTAACTATGAACCGCGTGTGGGCTTATAAAATGTTTTATTAGCGGTTAGCTTCTTTTAAATGATTGTCATGCCATAAATGTTTTGTTTTGTATGATGTCTATCTATCGGCTTCAGCCAAGTTAAATGAATCGAGATCCTTGCATTTGTTGCTCGAACTAGTGTACACAATAAGGTTCGTGTCACCGCAAGGTGTTGGATCAAGGTTTTAGTGGAAGGTGACCAACATCCCTGAATCGTTATTGATAAGGGCAGGTATGGAGGAATACCAATGAACTTAGACCGCAGTTGCTTAAAAATCACAAATGTTTTGATGAACATTGGCTCTTTTAAGAAAATCTATATGCTTCATAAGTGAATGGCTTAACAATGAAATGATTTGGGCACGTGTCCACTGAGTGTTTTTGTACTCAACCCTTGATAGAGAATGGATCACGATAAACACAAAGAAGAAAAAGATAAACTCGATCTCGGAACCGCAGTTCCGACACAGCTTCCAAAAGCTGCAAAACCAGAATTCTATAACTGATGATTCAAAGTACACGGTAGACTCCATATATATACTACTAGGCAACCCATGCAAAACCATGCACGAGTAGGATTCTATAATCTAAAAGATAATCCCTATCAAAAGCTATCTAATTAAATAAAGCATTAAATAATTCCTATAAAACCCTAGTCTACGATGGTTCGACCTAACCCTAACCCGGGAAAGAACCAAGGAAAGAAAACCCGGGTGGAGCATACGCTCGACTCAACAAGAATTAACAACAAATAACTATAAATAACATCGTGAAAGAATATCACGACATATCAGCTCCCTTCTTCGATCTTCTTCTCTTCAAACCTCAATTAGATATCCGAGACGTGCTATCAATTACTCTCGTCGCCGAAACAACCTTGTCCTCAAGGTTGAACGAGGGGAACTGATCCTTCATGACCGACACTTCCTCCCACGAATTATCGTCAACTGGAAGGCCTTGCCATTTGATGAGAACCTGCTCAATGTTCTTTCCCTCCTTCCGCATATAGCGACGGTCCATGACCTGCTCCGGCCAAAACTCTGGATCTTCGCTCATCAATCGTTCGGGCAGAGGCAAGAAAGCGACATCAGACCCGACGTCTGGCTTCAGAAGACTTACGTGAAAAACCGGATGAACCATGCACCCTTCAGGCAACGCCAACCGATATGCCGACGACCCAATTCGTTCCAACACCTCATACGGACCAAAGAAACATGGTGCCAATTTCCCTTGAGATGCCGTAAATAGACTCCGCTGTCGGTATGGACGGAATTTTAGAAACACCATATCTCCAGCCTGAAACTCAAGTTGTCGGCGGTGCTTGTTCGCCTCACGAACCATCCTCATTTGTGCACGTTCCAACTGCGCGCAAAGATGCGCCATAATAGTATCCCGCTCCCGCAAAACATCGGCCACTGCCTGCACCCTAATCTCACCGGGTAAGAATTGCACGAGCGGTGGGGGAGGACGACCATAGACTGCCTCGAAAGGAGTCATTCCCGCGCTCGTTTGGAACCCGGTGTTAAAGCAATACTCCGCCCATGTCAATCACTTACTCCAACTCTTCGGCCGATCCGACGCAAAACATCGAAGATACGTCTCCAAGCATCAATTCATAACCTCCGTTTGGCCGTCGGTTTCCGGATGGTACGCGGAACTCATTCGTAATTTGGTGCTGGATGCCTGAAACAACTCCTTCCAAAAAGAGCTAAGGAACACTGGATCGCGATCGAAGACTATGGAGGCCGGCATCCCATGCAAGCGGAACACCTCTTGAACAAACACGTCGGCTACTGACTTCGCTGTATAAGGATGCCGTAAACCCATTAAATGACAATATTTGGATAACCGATCGACAACGACCAACACACAGTCTATGCCTCCCGAGCGGGGTAGTCCGGACACAAAGTCCATGCTGATATCGCTCCAAATTGTCTCTGGAATAGGCAGCGGGCTAATAAGGCCGGCGGGACTCTTCGATTCGTACTTGTGCTGTTGACAAATGTCGCACGCGGCTACCATCCGAGCGACTGCCTTTGTCATGCCCTGCCAATATATACTAGTCGCCATTCTTCTGTACGTGCGGTATGCCCCGGAATGACCCCCCGACGGCGTGGCATGAAATTCGCTGAAGAACTTTGCAATCCACGAAGAGTCTTTGGGTAGAACTACTCGCCCTTTGTAGAACAGGGTTCCGTGTATTAGAGTGTAGTGTTTTGGCGCCCCTTCGCCGCTCTCCAATGATGCAATGATCGCTGCCAAAGTCGGATCCGCACGGACGCACTCATGTAATGCTTTCCAGTCTACCTATTGTGGAATCGAGATTGCCGCGAACTCCATCTCCTCGTCGCGGTGCGATAGGGCGTCTGCCGCATTATTCGTGCGTCCTTCCTTGTATATGATCTCGAAGTCATACCCGAGTAACTTGGCAGCCTAGTTTTGCTGCGCCGGCGTAGTGAGTGTCTGGGATAGCAGGTGTTTGAGACTCCTTTGATCGGAACACACGATGAAATGTTGACCTATCAAATAAGGTCTCCAGTGCTGCACGGCGAGTACTAGTGCCATAAGTTCCTTCTCGTAAGCTGATCGGGATAAAGTTCCCCCGATAGTTGCTTACTGAAGTATGCTATGGGCCTCCAATCCTGCATGAGGACTGCTCCTATTCCACGGCCTGAAAGGGCGTGAAAAATCGGGCATGCCGAGCACCGGAGCTGAAGTGAGTGCTTGCTTGAGTTTCTGAAAGGCTTCCTCGGCTTCTGATGGCCAACTCCACCGTTTGGAATGTTCCTTTCATAATAACGCCGTTAATGGAGCGACGATCTTTCTATAGCCGCAAATAAAGCGGCGGTAATAACCGTGAGGCCCAGGAATCCTCGTAGCCCTCGAATGGACGAAGGAGTCGGCCATCGCATGACGATTGTGATTTTGGCGGGATCTATCTGTACTCCTCCTTCGAACACTATGTGCCCCAAACACTCCACTTGCTTCCGTCCCACAATGCATTTTTTTAGATTCACCACCAGGGAGTTCTTTTGCAATACTCGGAAGACTTTCTCTAAATGAACAAGGTGATCTTCCCACGAAGTGCCGTAGATTAAAATGTCATCAAAGAAGACCAAGACAAACTTCCGGAGAAAGGGCCGAAAGATGTCATTCATTAAATTCTGAAAAGTGGCTGGAGCGTTCGTGAGTTCGAAGGGCATCACGAGGAATTCGTAATGGCCGGAATGCGTTCGGAAAGCAGTCTTGTGGATGTCTTCCGGTGCGATTCGTATTTGGTGGTAACCGGCTCGGAGATCGAGCTTACTGAACCACCGAGCCCCATGCAGCTCGTCGAGCAGCTCTTGTATCACCGGAATCAGATGTTTCCGGTACGGTCGCCTTGTTTAGGGCTCGATAGTCTACGCAGAATCGCCACGAGCCCGTCCTTCTTGCGTACCAGTAAGACCGGACTGGAATATGGGCTGCAACTGGGTTAGATAATTCACGCGGCGAGCATCTAGGCTACGAGCTTCTCCATCTCGTCCTTCTGCAATTGATTGTACCGATACGGACGAACTGATATTGGAGCCACACCATCGATGAGCGGAATTTTGTGGTCACACTCACGCATGGGTGGAAGCTCGGTAGGGGCTTGCGTGATAGACGGGAAGGCTGCAATGAGGGTTTGCCACTCCTTTTGTTGTTGGAAAGATAGATTGCTCGGTGGTGCGGAATTTGCTGACGTGCCTTCTAGCGCCTATAAGACCCATGCGGAGTCCTCGGCCTCAAGCTAGGCCAAGTCGGTCTTCCGGCACTCGCGCCGTGTGAGTGCAGGGTCTCCCTTGATGTAAACCTTGCTGCCCGCGTATCTGAACTCCATAGTTAGGCATGCCTAATTTACGGTGATGTCCCCGAGGGTCGCAAGCCAAGACACCCCAAGATCAAATCAATGTTACGCAAGGGAAAGACGTAACATGACGCATGGAATAAGTGTTGTTGAATTCTGATCGGCACCGAGCTACAAATACCTTGTGATGAGACTTTGATCCGTCTCCTAGCACGACCGCGAAAGAGGTTGTGGTTGTGATCGGTAGAGCCAAGTGTTGGGCTGCCTCGGTGGATATGAAGCAGTGGCTCACCCCGCTGTCGATCATGGCCCGTAATCTTCGTTCACCAATGTGGGCGAACAACTTCAACGTTTGGGCGCCGTCAGATCCATGAGACGACAGTTCTGATAGTAGCATCGTCAGTTGTCGTTCGGAAGTATCTCCTGGAGGTTCTTCCTCCACCTCCGGTTGCGAAGTGTCTGCCTCATCTGGTGGGTCGGCATCATCATCTGCTTCGAGCATGACGGCCAAGGTCTTCGGAGGACATTTGTGGAGGGGTCCGTATTTTCCGCTGCACTGAAAACACAAACCTTTAGCTCGGTATTCCTCCTGTTGGGCTACGGTCAGCCGACGCGAATTCCTGAGTGGGTGAGCCGTATTAACTTGAGTTTGCTATTGTTCGCTCGGGACGATCTGACGTTGAAACGTCGTGGTAGGCCGGCTAAAGGTGCTTGTCCTGTTTGTTGATCGGTACGAGCTGTTCGAGCTCCGGCTAGATCGAGCTACGCGACGTGCTGCCCGGATCGCCGCGAACACATCCCCGAGCTCTGAATCTGGTAGCCGATCACGAATGGAGGGCTTCCGCCTCACAAGAATGTTCCCAAATAATGCTCGGCTTGTGAGTGTATGGAAATACACGAAGTTATTTTTGGCAAATATGTAGTAGGTTTTGTTCCGCTGCAAACATGTCTTGTTACACTCTGCGAACAACCTGCTCGTATCCAGTTAGTGGAGCATGAAGAACTGGATGAAGATCTTCGGTTGGATATTCTTCAAGAGCACGCGCTAGGGTTTCCTTGGAGATAAAGATTTATTATTTGGAAGGAGACTTATCTACAAGGAAACAGTATGAGTCACGCTTATGCAAAAAAATATCCGCTGCCTTGAAGATTATTTGAAGATCTACTCAAATCTTTTTTAAGGAATTAAAATATAGTTTTCTTTAGCGAAATAGGATTTGTTTTCCTACTTATTTCTTTGTATAAATACTCGGCACTTTCAACCATTAGGGTTGTCGTGCATTGAGTGATTTTGTGAGTATTGGGATACACGAGAGTACGTGAGTTGTGTGAAT
>JAOWBJ010122239.1:0-13393 GCA_028566335.1 Monarda citriodora | reverse complement strand
TATTGAATTTACAATCTCCGTGGATACGACCTTGCTTCCCTACTACAATAACACCCGTACACTTGCGGCGTGTTAAATAAAATAGCGAACAACGGGCTCGAAGACCTGCTCAGGGACACCCCTATGGTGACAAGGGCATACTCGGAGCCCGAGCTCGTCCAAGGTGCGGTTAGTCAACCTGACTCATCTACCGATGACGAAGTTGTTGAGGGTGAGGATAACTTTGTCCTCGTAGTGTGTTTCCTTTAATTCCATTTTCTTACTTCGTCTTCTTTGTTTTTAGTGAATATGTTGAAGCAATTTTGCAAGAAGAAAGCTGTCGGGCTGGCTCCTACTGCTGAAAAGTAGCCGAAGAGGCAAAAAACCTCTTCTCGGACCACACTGCCCCTCACCACCACAGGTCCGGTACCGATCACCGTGTCCTCGTCTTCTGCCTCCTCTGAGAGGACTTTGGAGGGAGGACTGCACAAGAGGGGACCGAAGCCCTCTTCGGCTGCACCTGCACAAACTCTACCCAGCTTGGAAGAGGAAGTTGGAACTGTGGGGGCCTCTTTTGGTGCTCCTATTGCTCAGGCCTTGGAGTGGCCTGGGAATTTCGCTGAGATGTATGTTACTCCTTTTTTTTTTACGAAGTCTTCCTTTTGTGCAGAGGGCCGAACTGCTTTCCGGACTGGTGATGCCCGAACTAAAGAGGGGTGCTTCCGAGCATCAGAAGCTTGAACGATCCTTGGCTAAGGCCAAGGATTCTTTGACGAAGGCCAAGGACGATGTTGCGAATAAAGCATCCGAGGCTAAGGCCATGGAGTCAGCCCTGAGCCGGGTTATGGCGAGGGAGGCCAAGGCGAAAGCCGAAGCGAAGGCCGAGACAAAGCTGCTGAGGAAGCAGAGGGAGGAGGATGCGGCTTCCTTTGCCGCAGGCGAAGTTCTCCGTACTTACACGGGGAAGCTTTTCGTGAGCTTGTAGTTCGCTGCCTTCGTTGGCGGACTTGGCAGCATGCTGAGTGAAAACCTCAGCCAAGGGCCGGATCGTCGCCAGTGCCTTTGACGACAGAGGCAGTTCGTGCGTGCGGTACAGACTACGACGAGCAAATGGAGAGGGCCCTTGATGCAGTGGGCCCAGTGTCTTCGGCCCCACTTGTCATCGAAGCTGAGGGTGAGGAAGATGAGGAGGAGGAAGCAGGAGAAGAGGGTGGTGGGATCCCCAAGTCTCCAATCAATGAAGTGCCCCTTTCACCCCTCAAAGACCAAGAGGTCAATTCGGAGGCAAGGGAGACCGAAGTACCGAATTCGGAGGCCAATCTGGCTGACCAACACGAGGAGGCTAGGGAGACCGAAGTGCTAGAGATAACCACTGAAGGGACTGGGGGTGACCACACTGAAGTGCCGGAGTCCGGCTCTCTTGTATGATTTCATTCCTTTTCTTTTATTAGTTAGGTCTCAGATATGTACTTCAGCCTTGCTGCCCTCTTGTACTTTTTTAGCATGAATAAAAAAGCCTCTATGCTCTTGAATTACTCCATTTATTGCTTTTATTTTTATCTGTAGCCTGTTGCTCCATTTCCCTTTTCATGGGATGCCAAACTGAAAGAGTTTACTCGTATTCTTAACTCAAAGGAGATTGAAATTATACACTGGAAGAAGCTGTACTCTTCGGCATTAGATGAAGCTGAACGCCGAGCCAGAGATGACCAAATTAAGTTTGACAAGGTGTTGGCCCAAGTTGTCGAACTCGAGTCCACCCTCAAAGACGTGAAGGCCGAGTTTAAGGTTCTGAAAGAGGAGAACACCGAGTACGAAGAGATCATCCGCCGAAGTGGTGGGATGACGATCACCGAAGTAGAAGACCAGATGAAGGATATATGGCAGCGTAGCCGCGAAGTAAAGAAGCTCTATGGACTGGACAACAAAGAGTACCGAAGTGAAATCAATGTTGTCCGGCAATTTGCGGGAATATACAAGATTATTCTTGTTCGATATCCGAATCTGGAGAAGATATTCAATGATACTCCAGCTTCGAGATCCACTATAATTCGGTATCAACCTTCCGAATTGACCAAGCAAGATCGTCAAGAAGATTTGAGACGCTGATGTGGTAGAGCACCTCGGTCTCAGAGCCGTAGAAAGAGACCAGTGGGCTCTAGTTCTTGAGGTGGCCATGCTAAAGTGGCCAAAGCCGGATGATTTAACTTAGATGCTCGTATGAGGGCTAAAGAGCTTGAAGACTTTGCGGAGAAATGGCTATATTGACCCTCCCGCATCTTAAAATAAATTTCATGTAATAGATATAAATCAGTATGTATGTATACCTTTTGCATTGTGAATAAAAATATTTTTGTTTTGCAATTGTGAATCATCACTTAGTTTTTTACAGAAATTTATTTTTATTCAACTTATGAACTTCGGCTTTAATAAGGTAGCGAACCTCTTATACCGAAGTGGATTTGTCCTTATTTGGCGATTTTTATTGCTAGGAACAGTCTTCCTGTTACGCGCGTTTGAACGGAGTCCCCCGAAGTGGCGGCTGCGGTATTACACTTTGCTTTAGAAGAAATCCTTATTTACCATTAACCTTGACAATGTAGTCTTACACCTTCTATAGAAGATTTGACCCACCATTGTCTTCGATATATTCTCAAAAAGGGGGCCAACCTTTTGAGATTAAATTATGAACATTACGAACAAATGGGACTTCGGACATGCATGAATGAATGATTAAAGTAGAAAAGTAAAAGACGAGACAATTGTCTTTATAAGAACAAGACCGTAGAGAATAAATAAATTTTATAAAAGATAGACGACCGAACTGATCATGGACTTACAAAGAACTTTAAAACTTACAAACACCGACACTGCCCATCTATACATAATATATTCTGAGGTTTGAAATATGTCAAGTTCGGGGAATATGTTCACCGGACATATGAGCCAATTTGTATGACCCTTTGCCGATAACTTCAATGATCCGATATGGCCCCTCCCAAGTGGCTTCGAGCTTGCCGAGCTTCTTTGCTCTGCTCACTTCGTCATTTCTTAATACGAGGTCATTCAATTGGAACCGCTGAGTTTTCACCCTTTGGTTGTAATACCAGACTACTTGCTGCTTGTATTGAGCTTCCTTTATAAAGGCGAGCTCTCTTTTTCTTCGGCGAGGTCGAGTTCGGCCCGGAGTCCTTCTTCGTTTGCTTCAGTTGTGAAGTTTAGCGTGCAAGGACTAGGCATGCCGATTTCGACAAGAATGACCGCTTCAGTGCCGTATACCAAATTATACGGTGTTTCGCCGTTCAGAATCCTTGGAGTAGTTCGGTACGACCATAGGACTTGTGGAAGGTTTTCCACCCAAAGCCCTTTGGCTCGATCTAACCGAGTTTTTAGCCCCTTCACTATGGTGCGGTTTGTGACTTCGGTCTGACCATTTGCATGTGGATGAGTGACCGAAGTGAATCGTTGCTGAATTTTCAACTCTTGGCACCATTCCTTAAGCCGCTTGTCAGTGAATTGCATTCCATTATCCGAGACGAGGACATAGGGTATGACGAAGCGGCAGACTATATTTTTCCATACGAAATCGAGAGCGTTTGTACTTGTTATCTTGGCCAAGGGTTCGGCCTCAACACACTTCGTAAAATAGTCTATTGCTACAATTAAAAATTGCAGTTGTCTTGAGGCTTTCTCCAATGGTCCAACGATGTCTATGCCCCACTGCATGAACGGCCATGGACTCTGCATAGTGGTCAGATCGGTCTGCGAAACTTTGGGACATTGGCGTGAATCTGGCATTTCGGACACTTCTTAACGAGGACGACTGCGTCTTGGACAAGGGTTGGCCAGTAATATCCCCACCTCAAAACTTTTTTGGCTAAGGCCCTGGCCCCAATGTGACTTCCGCAAGATCCTTCGTGCACTTCTCTTAGGACATAATCTGCCTCATCAGGTCCTATACACCTTAGCAATGGTTGTAGATAGAATTTTCCGTAGAGGGTTCCTTGATGAAGTTTGTACCGAAGTGATCTGCATAGTATCTTTCTTGCCTCGATTTTGTCGTCGGGTAACTCCCATTTTTCCACATACTCTAGTATGCGGGTCATCCAGTTCGGTGTGCTTGTTACCATCTGCACTTCAGTTGCCTCATCAATGCTTCTGTGAAATAGTTCTTCCACCTTAGAACTGTGAGATGACGCCAATTTACTCAGGGTATCTGTTCGGCTATTTTGTGCCCTTGGGATGCGAGTTATATGAAAATAAGAAAAAGTTTGTTGGAAACTTCGGACTTTTTCCAGATATTTCTTCATTTTCTCGCCTCGTGCTTCACTTGTGCCCATTATGTGCCCCACTATGACTTGTGAGTCACTATGAATTTTTATGGCTTTCACGTGAAGACTTTGAGCCAATCGGAGTCCGGCAAGGAGTGCTTCGTACTCCGCTTCGTTTTTTGTGGTAGGGAATTTGAACCGAAGTGAGTAAGTCACTTTGTGCCCATCCGGTGCAACGAGTAGGATGCCAGCTCCGCTTTCTATTTTGCCTGAAGCTCCATCCACATATTCTATCCAACAATTCGGAGGTTCCATTTCAGGAACATCAGGGGTTTTATCTTTCACTTCGGTATCTGCTGGAGTGGTCTGCTGGAATTTAGCTTCAACTAGGAAATCAACTAAAGCTTGTCCCTTTATGGCCTTCCAAGGTAAATACTTGATGGAGTGTTCACTTAACTCAATAGCCCACTTAGCTATTCTACCTGATGCTTCAGGCTTAGTCAAAACTTGCCGAAGTGGGAGATCAATTAGGACACGTATTATATGAGCATGAAAGTACGGCCGCAATCTTCTTGCCGCATTCACTAAGGCCAAAGCTATTTTCTCTAAAGGCTGATATCGAGTCTCTGGACCTCTGAGAGCATGGCTTATGAAGTATATGAGATGTTGACGCCGACCGTCTTCTCGTACAAGTACCGCACTCATTGTTTCGTCCGAGGCTGCTAAGTACAAAGAAAGAGCCTCTGCTTCTTTGGGTACGAACAACACAGGGAGTTCGGCCAAATATCTCTTGAGCTCTTCAAAGGCCTTCTTCTACATTTCTCCCCACTCGAACTTTGGGGCCATCATCAATATTTTGAAGAAGGGCAACTATTTTTCAGCCACTTGAGAGAGGAAGCGATTCAGTGCTGCTAGGCATCCAGTTAGTCTTTATACATCATGGATGGAGTTCGGCATTACCATGTCTTGAATAACCTGGACTTTGGCCGGATTGGCCTTAAGTCCTTCTTTGGACACCTAACACCCCAGAAATTTCCCCGAATCTACCAAGAACGTGCATTTCTGGGGATTAAGTTTGAGGTTGGCATTTCAGAGTACATCGAGTGTTATTTTGAGGTTGCCTACGCATTCGGAGATGCTTTTGCTCTTGATGACGATGTCATCGATGTACACTTCGACGATTTTTCCGATATGATGCCAAAATAGCCTGTCCACCATCCTTTGATACGTAGCTCCTGCATTTTTCGATCCGAATGGCATCTTTTTATAGGCAAATATGCCGAAGTCATTAATGAAAGCAGTTTTGGAAGAATCCTCTTTATTCATTAAAACTTGATGATAGCCTTTGTACAGATCAAGAAAACTAAAAATTTCGAAACCTACTAAGGCGTCGACTTTCTTGTCTATGTCAGGAAGTGGATAACAATCTTTGGGACAATGCTTGTTTAGATCTGTGTAATCTATGCACATCCGCCATCCCCCTTCCTTTTTCTTGATCATTGCTGGATTGGCTATCCAAATTGGGTATTTCACTTCGAAGAGGACTTCAGCATTCAGCAGCTGGTGGACTTCGTCGCGAATGACTTGATTTCTTTTCACGGCGAAGAGTCTTTGCTTTTGTCTTACAGGCCGGACTACGGGATCAATATTCAATCGGTCTATGATAATGTCCGGAGACACTCCCGTCATGTCAAGCAGTGACCATGCAAAAACATCTCGATAGGCCATGAGGAGTTGAATTATTTGATTTCGAAATTGAGTTGTTCCGGCAAAGCTAATCTTGACGGTTCTAGTGGGGTGGTCTTCGTACAGTTGCACTTCCATTGAGTTCAACCCAGACTGTACTTCGTCTACCTCTAACTCCTCTGGCAGCTGATTGCTATGCTTGGTAATGCCGAATTGAGGGTTCGACATTCTTGAGAGCAATTTGCATGCACTCTTTTGCTCTTTTGGTCTCCTCGGATGGATGTTATCCCCCCCTTTGTTGGCATTTTGACCATTAAGTGGTATGTAGAACATACTTCCCGAACTGCATTTAGCCAGTCTCGCCCAAGAATGATATTGTGTGGAGAGCGATCTCTGATGATGAAGAACTCGATCACTGCAGTGGAACTGGTAGGGGCCTTCCCTACAGTTACGGGAAGGCTGATGACCCCCTCTGGGCAGGTATCTTCATGAGCGAAGCTCTTTAAGGGGAGTGGAGCCGGAATTAGGCGAGCTGGGTCAATTTCCAGCTTGTCGAAGCATTCTTTGAAGAGAATGCTGACTGAAGCGCCAATGTCCACAAGCACTCGGTGGATAAGCTTGTTCGCCACTACGGCTTGGATGACGATAACATCTCGGTGCGATGAGATGGCCGGCACCGGATCCGCGTCAAAGAAGGTGATGACTTCCTCCTTCTTTAGGCGTTTGTGAGTTGGCTCTTCTCGGTTTGAGCTCCGGTACACCGCCTTTAGTGACGACTTCGTCTTCCCGACTGGGAGAGCATCGATCGTCTGGATAACTCCGTCATATTGGAGTTCGTCATCGTCCTCATCGGGATCTTGTTGCTTTTGTTTTTTATCATTTGGGGGAGCGCAGTTCGTCTTCCACTGTCTTTTCTTTCCGGCCTGGTGTCGCCGGTCTTGATATTTTTTCAGTGCTCTTGCTTTTACAAGAGCATCGACGTCAGCAGCCAGGTTTCGATATTCTTCTGTGTCATGACCGTGGTCTTCGTGGAAGAAGCAGTATTTGTCCTGACTTCGCCGTTTAGCTGACTTCGTCATTGGCTTCGGTTTTTCGAACATCGCTGTATAAAGTTCAAAAATTTCCGCCCTTGACTTAGCCAGTGGCGCATATTGAGGCTGGGGCTTCTCTGGATTAGCACGAGGTCCTAATCTGGATTGTATTGGCCCTCTCTGGAGTCTGTCAAAAACATTCGGGGAGGGCGTCCTTGGTCGTCGCGATTCTCATTCTTTTTCTTTTCACCCCGGACCGAACTTTCCAGGGTTCTCTTTCTTCGATCCACCTCGTTGGCTCGGGCAAACTGGTCCGCAATGTCCCACATTTCCTGTGTGGTTTGCAGATAGCATTTGACGAGCTCTTTGTATAGAGCTCCAGGCAGAATTCCGTTTTGGAATGCTGAGATTACAAGTAGATCGTTGATGTCATCTACTTGTAGGCATTCCTGGTTGAACCTAGTCATGAAGTCGCCGATTTTCTCGTCGCGACCTTGACGAATTGATAAGAGATGTGCCGAAATGGCTCGGGCTTCGGCTTTTTGAAAGAACCTTCTATGGAAGGCTGCCATCAAATCTCCACATGATCTGATACTACCAAGGGGCAAGCTATCAAACCATCTCCTTGCGTTCCCAATGAGTAATTCTGGGAACAGTTTGCACATATGCACCTCATTTAGGCGTTGATTGGCCATGTTTTACTGATACCGGCCAAGGAAGTCATGAGGGTCCACTAGTCTATCCTAAGACAGTGGAGAGACTTTATAGTTGTTGGGGAGAGGGGTTTGCACGATGTCATCCGAAAATGGAGTTCAGAGTGCCCTGTACATTCCGAACCCCTCATTAGGGACCGCAGAGACGTGAGTCCGTGGTGGTGAGCGGCTCTGCTCGTAATGAGTACTTCGGTGGCGGGAAGGGTGCATGTTCCTGTTGTGGCGGGATGAACTGGGATGCGGGTCATTCCGGTGACCCTCGTTCCTCGAATGGTAAGAGGAGGCTTCGGCCTCCCTTTCACGATCACGAGCCGGGTTTTGCCCCCTTCGTAGGAAGTTAAGGAATTCGTCTTGTTTTTCCTCTAGGAATTGCTTGACAGCCTCGTTGAGATTGGGCTACTCGTACGGTTCCGTCCTTTGGGTTTCGGTAGTATTTACGTGGTTCGATTTACTTAGGGTAAATCTACGTCCACGGGAGAAAGAGCTTGTTTGATTTTATTGCTTGAGGGTGCAGAGATTACAATGAGGGATTCTAACCCTTTCTAATCAACCTACGTGCTATTTATACACAAGGATTATGGGTCTGGGCTCGCAGGCCCAGTACGTATGTGCGTCACCGCTTTAAGGTGGTTACTTGCGGTTGAGAAGATCGTGGGTTGAGGTGTGCATGCATGTAACCGCATGTGAATAACCGCTTATGACTGCGGATTATCTGATGACAGGAAAGTTACAAGTAGATGACTGCTTGAAGCCGGAGTGGGCCGCATTACGTCTCTTGTACCGAAGTGTAGTCGCTAGGGGCTTGATTCGGCTTGGAGGCTTTGAACCAGAGTGCATTACCGAACTGAACTCGTTGCCGGATCGTAATGGGTTGAATCGGTTCACTCGAACCTGTGCTGTTAATAGGCCGGATTGAATGAGCCTTTCCACTGCATTCGAGGGATTTCGATCCGTATCCCATCAAACGATCATCCGATTTGGCAATATTTTCATTTATATCCTAAATTTATGATAAATAGTCCATTAATATCAAGATTCTCTGGTAACACAAAAAGGGATCGTTCACGACCAAGTCGTTGAATTACCCAAGATTTACATTTAATGGTGGAAATTTGTACAATCATTATGTAAAAACCATTTATAATTTTAAAATTTTGAAGATTAATTATCTCAACATCATATAATTAAACTTGGAGACTATGTTCCACCTCTCAACTATACTAACAAAACTTCCATGAGGAAAAAGGAACCCAACATAAAGTGCTAATTAATTTAAATAAATAGTCCGTCTGATAGATGATACGAGACAGAACACATATATCAAATACAACAATCCATTACACAATAGCAAGTGTTACTTGAGATACACTCTCCATATCTTATTTTGTTTCTATATTTTTTAGCACAAGAAACCATGCATTTTCCAGGGCTACATCCGTCATATTCCATGTGTACCGAGCAAAGAATATTTTGACATGCCTTCACTTCTGCATAAATTCCCAATAATTACCAATATCAATTTAATTAATTTATATCGATGAAAAAATATTAATAAAAAACTAAAGAGAAAAGAGTAGGAAGGTTTATTAATTTTATTTATAGATACAAGTCTTGCACAAAATCAGTTCCTTATACTACATCTTGATTGCATGTTTGTGAGTGTGTGACCCTAAGAAAAACATGCCTAAAAATTTATCGATATAATATCTACATTTTTTTATTTATTCGGTGGCACATTGTACTCCATTGATTAACAATATAAGAAAAAAAAATTGGGACGCACATATAGTGGTCATATGGGATGACCTTTTATTTTCCAAGTGAACAATTATTATGATGCATGTGGCCAACGGTGAATATGGCTTCAATGCAGCTGTACAAGGAAAATAAAACAGAGAAGGAAGAAAAATAAATCAATGAGGAGAACAAAAATAAAAGTGCAAAATGAACCAAATCAATAGTTAATTTGAATTATAGTTTATTTTTTTGGGCTCATCCATCGGCTCCGATTTCACAGCTCCGCATTCGTTCTAATTATTCATATAAAGATAATCGTAGTGATAACAATTTGGATTCTCCGACTCGCTCCAAAGCCTTCGGTTCCCCTCGCTCGACTCTTGACCAAAGAAGAAGCGACACAAAAAAAATTGAAAAATAAAAAATAAAAGGGCAAAAGAAGAGAAAGAAAATCTGGGAAATTAAAACTAAAGAAAAAAAGGAAGTAAAAACGAAGATGTCGAGTATGTAAATGAATTATAACATATAATAGGTCGTCCACACAATGTGGACAGCCACATACAAATTTTTACCAAAAAAGTTTTAGATGAATTTCCTAACTGTTAATCACGAATTTGAAGTCTATAATAAATACTACAGCACAAGTAAAATACATAACGTAACACTATTAAATTAAATTAAAAAAGAGACGTACCTTTTGCTGCAAAAGCGAGGAGAATGAAGAAGAAAATATAAAAGGGAGAAATTGTTTTCATGTCGAATGTATAGGGTGATGAATTTCAAATAAAATTTAGAATCAACATAGATATGTTTTGTGTGGAGATATGTACATTTAAGATTATATATTTGAAATTAAAATGGGACAAAGTGGTATAATTACGATTAGTTGGTAAGATTTACGTTATTAATTGTGCTTAGTTGGTGACAACTATTCTAGTTGGTGAATATGCTGGAAATTCTACGAGTTCAAATTGACGAATTAAATTAGAATTCAATTAATAATCCCTAATAGAGATTGTAGATATAATTTGGTAGAAATGAAAAGCAGTAATAGACATAAATGAGAAGACCCGAAAGGGGAAAAAATGCGAGTATTGTTTTGGATCTTGAAATAATTTCTCCTCCAAATGTGAAATTAAAGGAACGAGAAAACATTTAGAATTAAATTGATTTAATTTCGATTCTTTAGAATGACTAGCGTGGTGTCCGCGCGTTACGGCGGAAAGAATTAAATATAAATTTTGTTTCTATTGAAATGTGAATGAATTTACGAAGTAAATTTAAAATAAAAATAAAAAATTAGATATTATTTTAAAAATAATTGTTATTGGGTTTGAGAATGAGAGTAGACCCAGAAGTTGAATTTAAAAGAAAAAGAATAAATGCACAAGTCATGAACCGAACCCGAGTCTGTATCGTGCATCACTTTCTATTTTTGGGGGATGCAGATGTATTTTGAACATTTCAAACGCAACAAAAGTGTAACACTTTCCATTTTTAGGGGGTGAATAATTATTATATAGCAGTATAGATGAATAGCGTCTGTTGGCCCAAAGCGTCGAGTTCACACGTAGAAGGGGGTGAATACGTGTGTAAGAAGTTATGAACTTCTTTTGACTTTTAATACAGTTTACCCCAAATACCCCTCTTAAAAGTTGGTTCAAGAATAGCAGGTGATAGGTAGATAAAGGCTGGCTTTGTTAGCGATCGCTTGTCAGAGTTAAGCGTATGCAGAATTTGGTGAGCAGTGAATTAATACTCGCGCTAGGTAATCTTGCCTTAGTGAAAACCCATTTTAAGTTGTTAGCGTGAGTGTGTGCTTTATGAATAATGAACTGAATGACAGAAAGCAATAATGCACGTTAGAAATTTTTTATAGTGGTTCAGAAAACTCTCCTACGTCCACTCTTCTACCTAACTAGGTAGACACCATGTATTGGTTTTATACTTCCCAATGAAGTCATCTATCCAACTAGATAGATCCTCAACGTCTTCAGTCCCGCGAGTGGACAAGCGAGTTTTAACCTTCCTTGTGAAGTTACAACGTCTCGGTTTTAGACTTCCCGATGAAGTGATTTAACCTACCAACCTAAGTCCTCAGTGAATTCGGTCTCACGAGGGGACAGACAAATCTTTTGAGTAAGTGGTTAGCAAACTCGGAGTATCTAACTATGAGAAGATCATTTGACTGTAAGAACAAAGGCAAATGATAATATCTTCTGCTTCTTAGTATCAAAGAGTTGAAACTCAAAGATAACAGGGTGAAGGAAATATTTGACTATTACTTAAGAAACTTAGAATGTTTTTTAAGGTACTCAACTAACTCTATACAAAAGTCTTGAGTAGATATTTTTGAGTACTGGTTGACTAGTGCGTAGAGATTTCGGCAGAATGTCGACAAAGATTTTGAGCTAAGTTCTTGCGCGTGAGTTAAGTTAGTTCTTGAGTAGCCCTATTTATAGAAAGTGTTGAAATATGAGTTAGACGAGGCATAGAGTGCACGTCTCTTATCCTTCAATACGTTGCAACTTTTCATAAATTTCCAGAAGGAATTAAGAATAACTTTCGATGCTGCAGGCTGCGACATGGATATTTTCGGTAGACTTGTACTACGGTTCAGAGTCGCTAACCTGCTCCTTCCATTGCCCATTCCCATGCGTCCATGTGGCACTTTGACTGCAGAGTCGTACCATATAATTTAATGCTGATAGGACGCGTACGAAAGGTATCAAAACCTTTACAAGAATATCTGTTATGTCAACGGAAAGCTTTGCGAGCACTTCACTTTGATTTGGACATGTTGCAATGCTTTCTTGCTATGAAAGCTAAGTGGTGGCTTGACTGCTATAGCGATAGCGATCGCTATGTGTCTTGTTCTTCGCTTTGGTCAGGGGAACTTTCGGTCGCTATGAATGTAACGACCCTCAAGACCTGCCGAAGAAAGCCAAGTCTTGTGGTCCTTACCGTGCAAGAGTTAGCGAGCGGAAGATGGTTGAAAAGGGGAATTTGGCCGAAGGATTGGATGAATGGATGGGTGCAAATTCAAACTAAAAACTCTTAATAAAAAAAATACATATACACACGACGAGAACAACTTCAGTGCAAAAACGTAAAGGAAACTCATCGAGGGCTAGAGATGCTACTTTTGAAAACTCGAACATGTCTATTCTATAATCGAGGCTCGCGCAACCCACTTGAGAAGGTGATGGGGTATCGCAAGGAAGGGAGCCAAAGGGGCTAGGAATTCTTTGAAATGTTATAAAACTTTTCATAATAACTTGACCAAAATACACGTATGTAGTTATATATATATATACTTTGGAGTTAAAAGACTTTGGTATGAAACATGCAACATTTGATTCGATAAAATATTATCCCGAAAGTAAGGGTTACATAACACAATCAAACCCTCAATCTTTTAAGTCTCAAAAGCGAGTTAAAACAAGAAAATAAGTGCACGGTCATTACAACAACCGATCGTTTCAAAAGAAGGAACTATGAGGAGGGGAACTGAAAATGACCACAGCTGACTTTGGTGCTCGTATGAGGACGAACACCACCAAGAGCTTTGATCCTCGGACCCACCGCGTCACCCGAGCCCCTGCGACCTGCTCAACCTACATACAAGGAAAACGTATGCAAGGCTGAGTACTTTGAAGCACTCAGTGGACACATGCCCAAACAAATTTAACCAAAGCCATAAATGAGGAGCATAGGGGTTAATGAAAAACCTATGCCCTTAAATAAATGAATAAATAAGTAAATCTTGCGTGAAACATAGCGGGGTGAAACCTGTACCTTGCCATACCTGCCCTGAAATTACCGATCTAGGGAGAGTGGCCACTCTCCACTAGAACCTCGATCACCTACCTTACGGTAGAGTGAACCTAAGTGCACTACCTCGGACAACACATGCCCGAGGCCGATCGTAACTGAATAACTAGCCCTTGGGCTGACAGGTAGGCAATAATAATAA
>JAOWBJ010122136.1:0-13394 GCA_028566335.1 Monarda citriodora | reverse complement strand
GTCACTTGCTAGCTTCATATTGAGTGCATACTTCCTTTGTCATTTTGAGCTCAGTCTCTCCTCACTCTAGTTCGCTGGAGCCTTAGAGTTTTGTGGTGTTACTACTCTAAAAAACGAAACAGTTTTATCTTTGGGGACGATACGCCACACTGTGAGCACTACCGGGGCGTATTTCGTCTTGCGGATAGAGGGCTATCCTCGACTCGGTTTGTATATTCTTTTAAGCATTTGCGTTGTAATCTTCTTCACATTTTTTGTAATAGCTTTAGTACGCTCGAGGCAAGTTTGTTGTGTTACAAAATTCCTTTTGTAATCATTGTTTTTAACAATAGATACAATAAATATTAAAAACATCCAAATCAAGTCATATAGATATATTACCGTTGATATTTTTTCTTTAATAAATAGTATAGCCCGACGGGCCAATCGAGACTCGAGTTTTAGGGTTAGGGTCAAGATTTTCTAATCCGCAAAAAAATTGATCCGATTAAGCCCGGACCGAATAACCCACAGCCCGACAGAGCTAACCCGAAACTGCCCGAATTGGCCCGATTGATATCCCTATTAGCAACAATTGACTGATATAATAATGCCAACGACTCCAAAAATAAAACAACCAAATTCTAAGTCAACTGAAGTTTGTGGATATGATTTTTCCTGTAATAACCAATTTATGTTTATGTGGTTTCCGAGAAACTTATCTTCATCGTACAATTATGTTCCTAGTCCATCCCCACATTGTTGGAAACTAGGCTTATATATACATCCAAAATATGAAGAAAATGTGCAAATCAAATAAAATTAAAAAATTAAGGACATGGAAAAACAGCAAACAAATCTGCTCGAAGCTGCAAGAGTAGGCTCCATCGCCTCACTGCACCAGCTACTGAAAGAGGATCCATTAATTCTCGACAGAGCTGCGCTCAACTGTTTCAACGAGACCCCTCTCCACGTGGCGGCCATGCTAGGCCACGTGGACTTCGTGAAGGAGATCCTCGCCTTGAGACCTGAGCTGGTGCACGAGTTGAACTCGGACGGGTCGTCTCCACTGCATCTGGCATCGGCTAAAGGCCATGCAGATGCAGTGGGGGCCCTCCTACGTGTCGATACTCGAGCGTGCATGCATCAAGACCGCAACCAAATGCTTCCTCTGCATCTGGCCGCGGCCAAGGGCCGCGTTGAGGCCATGCTGTTGCTGCTTCAGGTTCGGCCAGAAGCAGCAACAACTTACATAGGAGGAGACAATATCTTGCATCTGTGTGTGAAAAGGTACCAGGTCGAGGCTCTTAGGGTTATGTTGATGAGGAGTGTGTATAGTTCAGAGTTCTTAAACTCTAAAGATGGCGATGGGAACACTGTTCTGCACTTGGCTGTAGCGGAGAAGCAGGTCGAGGTATGTATATGTACATGTATCTATCCCATTCCCATGCATGCGGAAAATCATGTGTAGTTATTGGTGGTGACATTTTGAATTAAACATACGTATATATAAGTAATTACTTTTTTACAAGTAATAATGAACCCATTTATATACTCCCACCTCGTTTCATTAGTTGCGTTTGCGTTCAACGGCGGAATCAAAAAATCTTGATACCAGGAGCTGAAGTCCTATGTTCGGGATTTGGGAAATAAAATCTATATATAAACATGGGCTGATACATTAAATTATGCATAATATACAATATAATCATCATTTTATAAGAACAGAAATAAAATAAAATAAATCTTGGGTTGGGGTGGGGTTGAGCCACCCCTAAGAACACTTGGTTACGTTTCTTAAATGACTATTGATTATAATTACATATCTCTTCCTTTTTTTAGTTTCCGTGTCCGGTCAAAATATAACTAATGAAAGAGAACGAAGAGTTTATTATCAAATTAGTTAAATATTAATCATGTGGAGTATGTATTTTGAAACAGAGCGTAAAACTTTTGGTAAGTGTGGGTGGAGTAGAAGTGGATGCTGTGAACGAAGAGGGGATGACGGCACTGGATGTTCTGATCCAAAGCAAAAGAGATGCGAGGGACTCTGAAATCGAAAAATACCTAATTAAAACTGCCGGAACCAAGCACAAGTATGCAATAACTGCTTCTTCATCCGACAACAAGAACAGCTGGAAGGGTTTGATGAAGCAGCATGCCGGATGGCTAGACAGAAAGAAGGACGCATTAATGGTGGTGGCTTCACTGATCGCCACCATGGCCTTCCAGGTCGGGGTCAACCCTCCTGGCGGCGTGTGGCAGGAAGACAAATTGGTCGACGAAGAGGGGAATCAACTATATTATCAACACATAGCAGGCGAATCTATATGGGGATATAAATACCCCACATACTTGAGATTTTACATCATCGACGCTGTGGCCTTCGTAGCCTCTCTCACCATCATACTGCTTCTCACCAGCGGGCTTCCCATGAGGCGGGGATTCTTCGTGTGGATCCTCATGTTCGTCACGTGGATTGCCATCACTGCCATCGCACTGTGTTATGCACTTGCAATAGTCGTGGTGGCGCCCACCGAACAGTACGAGAGTTTTATAAAAATTGTAGTTATCTCGGTGATTGTGTGGATCGGAATCATGGCTCTCCTACTCATCGGGCACACCATTCGTATGATTGTAAAGTCGGTTAAGGTGATCAAAAAAGCATGCGTGAGGATGAGGGCGTGGTGGTATGCGGGGTCAACTCGCCAGAACCCCTCTTGTTGAACACAAGAATTAATGGAACAGATGGAGTACTAAAATGGACTTAATACAAATGCAAGTATAGTATCAATTCTAATTACTATTTTTCATGGAGTATATGATGAAGAAGCTGATGGTTCATGCATGCAGTTGGTGATTGATGAATAAATGCTTTTTATTGCTTTCAATAAGTATCGGTCACGTGTTGGGGTTGAGAGTCTTGTTAGAAGTCGTGTGTTTAGTGTTGTCGCGTGTATTTTTTCTGTCATTGATCTAGTATAGATGCAAGGGCTAAGATTAGAACACGTGTCGAGTTTTAATTCGTTGCAGTTGGTGTTTTGTTGATCACGCTGTATGTACGTTGAGCTCAGAAGAAGATTCAGTACGATTTTACATATTTCTTCAGGATACTATATTTTCAAAAGCAATCATTTTTGTTTATGGAAATTATTAATTAATCAGTACTACTTATTTTAGAAATATGGTAAATACTTTCAATCATTTCTTGAACTTATTCTTCCTCATTTTCCAGTTTGAATTTTTCACATGCTCGTGGCCCCAGTCCATTTTGGCAACTTCTCTTCATCTTCTTGAAACAATCATTCACGACCAAGTCTGAACATTATAAGCACAAGTCAACCCCCCTGGTCAACCCTCTGATGACCATAAATATTTAGCCCAAATCAATAAGCTCTGCAAATAATGTAGAGAGAGAGACAGAGATGGAAAAGCTCTACGACATTGCAGCAAGAGGGGATGTAAAGGCTCTGCTCCAATCACTCGAAAAAGACCCATTTCTCCTAGAGAGAGTTTCCTACACAAATCCAAACAACACTCCTCTACATATAGCAGCAATGAAAGGCCATCTACCCTTGGTTGAAAAAATCTTGAATCTCAATCCTCACCTTGCTGAAGAGCTCAACTCCCAGCAATCTTCACCTCTTCACATGGCCTCGGCCCGAGGCCATGTAGAGATCGCGAAGAAACTAGTCGATGCTGCTCCGGATATGTGCCTCTCTCTCGACTCTCGAGGCCGGAATCCTCTCCATCTTGCAGCCATTAAAGGCCACGTCGGGGTGTTGCAGGAGCTCGTGTCGAGAGCTCCCCTAGCAGCTCGAGAGAAGGTGGATCGAGGCCTCACCGTGCTGCATTTGTGCGTTAAACACGGACAGCTGGAGGCGTTGAAGGTTCTTGTGAAGAAAGCGAATGAGCTGATCAATGTGAAGAACGATGATGGCGACACCATACTGCACGTGGCAGTCGAGGGGAAAAAGTTTGAGGTAATTTTCTACTTTGATTGATCTTCATCGTCTCCGATCCTTCACATGTAACTGAGAATTCAAACACAAAAAATCATTGCAGATTATGGAGTATCTCTTCGAAAGCACAAACATAAACGTGAACACGAAGAACTCGAACGGCCAAACAGCGAAGGCCATCTTCGAACAAATCCAACCAAAACCAACCACAAGAGTTCAAGTTCTCTGCCATGGGCTCACCAAAATCAAAGCAAGAAACACTCAGCCGGAGAAATGGCTTACCAAGAAACGCGACTCGATAATGGTGGTGGCGGTCCTCATAGCAACCATGGCCTTCCAAGTAGGGGTCACCCCTGCAGGCGGCGTCTGGCAAGAAGACTTCACACACTACGAGAACGGGACCCTCGCCAGCAACCCGCACAGGGCAGGGGAGGCTGTGATGGCCCACAACCACCCTCGAGCGTTCAAGAACTTCACGCGCTCCAACACGGTGGCCTTCGTCTCGTCCCTCAGCACGATCCTGCTCCTGATCAGCGGCCTGCCCTTCAGGCGGCCGCTGTTCATGTGGATCCTGATGATGATCATGTGGCTGACTGTCACCTCCGTTGCCGTGACTTACGCTATATCCATCGTCGTGGTGACTCCGAAGAAGGATAGCAGATCGTTGAGCCACGTGATCGAGATCTCACTAGCTGTGTGGTGTGGAGTGATGGGGATTCTGCTGGTCGGGAACACGGTGAGGCTGCTCGATAGGTGGCTCAAGAACAGAGGAGTTTTCGTGTGGAGGCCGAGAAGGTTTAGAAATTTTGTGGAGGTGAGCCATGAGAATGGTGGGGTAGTAACTGTTTGAATCAGTTCGGTTCTATAAGAGTTTTGCTTTCTTTTGTTTTGTTCATGTACGAGTACGAGGTAGAAATAGAATAGCATATGCAGTTTATGTAAGAAGAAACGGAGTAGGCCATTGAACTATCACATTTCTATGAATTTAGTGTGTGAATCTATAGAACAAAATAGCTACCGAAGAAGGTAACAAACTAGTAGCAGGAAACTGTTATTTAGGTTCTTTGTATGAAAATCTTCATACAAGCCAAGTTTCGAACAGGTTGTGAGCGATTCAAGATAGCTACAAATTTCAACAAGTATCAAAAATGGTGTTTGACGGTGATGATCAAAAGAATCAAACCTAACTTTAAAAGATACCAACCTTTAAGCAGCGAAGCATCGAACACATAAGCAATTTCAATGGAAAGGTAAAGTCTTTCCTACTATCTCCATCTCATGTTAATTAGCTTTATGTCGATCAATGCATGCTTTTCCATCGAAACTTAGTACGGGTTTTAAAATAGATTTTTGAGAAGAAAAAAAAATTAAAACCTATCCCGTGAGCGAATTTTTTCCTCAAAAATCTATTTTAAAACCCGTACTAGGTTTCGGTGAAAAAACGTGCATTGATTGACATAAAGATAGTAGCCAATTAACATGGGATGGAGGTAGTATAATATTGTATATGATAGTATGACCCAACACCCTCGGCCCAGTATTAGGTCCAATCTACTCTAAGCCCGAAGGTAATTGGACCAGTGAGTGTGTCTTGGACCTCTTTAGCTCTCCAATAGCTCGACAAGTCACCTCGTTCAACTCCTATTCCTCTCCACTGATACCTCGGTCCTCCGAGGTATCACCTACATCCACAATTGGTCACAAATACCTCGGTCCAGCCGAGGTATCACCTGCATCCGCGGGTTAGTTACAAATACCTCGGTCCCGCCGAGGTATCACCTGCGTCCCTAGGTTGGTTACAACCAATCCCAGAATTTCCGCCGCTTATCTATTCCACTAATTTTGGGAAGTTATAACAGCCACCCTATGATCGCCGCGGATCAAGGAGTTGTCACCGAGAATCTTGACAGATACCATACACGGCTATGGAGGGTCCGTGGGTCATGAGAGATAGGAAGATTCATATAAATAGTTAGTTCATTTAGAAAGAAGACACGTTATCTTGTCTCGCATTTTTCACACACACTCAGCAATAAAATAGAAACACTCTTTATTTCCGTGGACGTAGATCTACTTCAGTAGATCGAACCATGTTAAATTCTTGTGTTCGTATCTCGTATTTTAACTATTAGAACCTCTCTGAAATTTAGAAATCGATCGGTATACCAGTTCTACCTATTACCATTAGCTTTTCTAACAGGGTAATAATTTTCGAATTTATTCATTTATTTGTACTATATTCTACGTACCGTTGACTCATCTTGGCCGTTCGAAACAAGTCCATATAGTCTTCAATGGCGGCCACAAGAAAATCACGGCTTTCATATATTGATTCTGTGTTCGCGTTGAGCTTCATCCATAGAAGAACATGGAGCTTCTGAGATTGCTGAATCTCAATAAACAAGAAGAAAATGATCAAACGAATCAGATTCAACTCAGGAAGCTTCTAGAAGCAGCACTAAAAGGATCGTTGTGTTTGTAGGGAATATTAGTAGAGTGGTGTTGTACGTGTTGAGGAAGTATGGGTATGTTGAGGAGGAGGAGGAGGAGAGGAAGGTGAGTATTTATGAGGAGGAACAAGATGAAGATGTGCTTTGATATTGTGCATTATTGATTCTTTTTCTTTTTTTTCCGATGGATTTTGTATAAATTGAGTGTATTATTTGATATTGTGATTTTGACTGTAAAAGTGACTACGGATGACATTTTCTCTTACGTTTGTGTATATTCACGTTATGGGTAATTCTATTCATAGCCCCCAAATTACTATTCATAGCCCCTAATTAAGAATAAAATAAAAATAAATATTAGATATACAATATTAGCCCCCAACTAAATTAAGGAAGTGTATAGCCCCCACGTATCATTTTTAATTCCAACGAACCTAAAAATCCTAAATTCATCTCTGCGTGAGTCCTCTATTCTATTCAATTCAAAATGTAAATGAATTTATTAAATAAATTAAAAATAAAAATTAGATGTTAGTTTAAATAATAATAATTGCGCTTGAAAATGAGAATAAGCCCAAAAGTAAATTAAAAAGAGAAAGAATAAATGCACCAGTCAGGAATCGAACCCGAGCTAGTACTGTGTATGACTTTCTATTTTTGGAGGATACGTGGCTGATGGGATATGGTCCAGCACCCTTTAAGCCCAATGAGAAGGCCCAATTAATTCCGGCCCATCAACTAAGGCTCAAAGGATTGGTCCCGACAAACAGTTCGGCAATACGACTCCGTTTCACACAACTCCGGCAAAAGGTTCCATTTCGGCAACGTCCGTAAGCCATCCACAAGCCGCATCGCAGGTCACTTCGGTGTTGCCGGATTAAGATGACTTACTCCGGCTTAGCAGCGCCATGGACTTATGATTTTCACAAGTCTTTCCGCAGACACTCAGCAAGGCATCAATACGTGGGTGACGTGGCAATGCACGACCACCACCCACGTCCCATGCCGCCAATAACTGCTCCAAAGCGGTTATCTTCACCTTTGTTGGGCCATCAGGCCCAACCCTACTTGTATAGGTGTATAAATAGCACCTCTAGTCGATTAGAAAGTTTAGAATCTCTCGTTATTGTACTCGACACTAAAAGCAATACAAAAGCTATATCATTTTCTTCCCGTGGATGTAGATTTACCTCAGTAAATCGAACCACGTAAATCTTCTTGTGTTCTTTATTTTATGTCTTTTATTACTCACAAAAATCCGCACTCGATCACTAGCAGCGCCGCACTCGATGAGGCTATTTGGCGTTTTCTCGCTGAAAAATAGGCCGAGTTCTTGGAGTTTCTCCGGAGAGGACAGAACCCTCCTCAAAATTCAGCAAGGGGACCAACCCCCCACAATTCAGCAAGGGGACCAACTCCCCACAATTCAGCAAGGGGCCAACTCCGCCTCGTCCCCAGGGAAGAGGCCAAACCCCTCCTCCCAACGACAACGAGGCCGAAGCCTCCTCTCGTCATCTGAATCTCGGAGGCCACCAGGTTGAACACAACTCCCACCACCGAGGTGCACACAACGACCGGAATCGCACTCTGCCTCGTCATCACAATGAGCGAAACTACCCTCCGCCGTGCAATCCCGTTCCTGCAGTCCAGAACAACGGGTTCGCCATGTACGGAGTCCTTCGCACTCCGTACTCAAACGATATTATCTGGACTTCTCTCCCGGATAATTACAAAGTCCCGCCGTTCACCTATGATGGATTGGCGGATCCCAAAGACTTCTTTGGCTGTTTTCAGTACAATACGGCCAACCAGGGCCTCAACGAGGTCCACATGTGCAAGTTATTCCCGGAGTTACTCATCTGGAATGCTGGGAGGTGGTTTGATAGACTGCCTTGCGGCAGTATCAGATCATATCGAGAGTTGATGGAAGCCTTCTACAGAAGGTTCTTCCAAAAAACCGAAGCCAGAGTCACTTCGGCCCAGTTACTCTCAATCCGTCAAGGTCACAACGAGAAGATCAGTGACTTCATGACGCGATTCAATCATGAGTGCCTACAAGTAGATGATATCAACGATCTACTTGTCATTTCGGCATTTCAAAACGGAATCCTACCCGGAGCTCTTTACAAAGAGCTCGTGAAGAGCAATCCGCAAACCACACAGGAGATGTGGGCCATTGCGGATCAGTTCGCCTGTGCCGATGAAGCGGACAGGAGGAAAAGGTCCTCCGGGGTGACAAGAAAAGATCCGAGGATCGTGGCGATCAGGGGCGCCAGTCCCGGAGTGCCTTTGATAGACTGTAGCAAAGGGCTCTAATACAATCCCGGTTGGGACCTCGTCCCAATCCGGAAAGGCCGCAGCCCCCGCCCCAGCCTCAATATGCGCCCTTGACGAAACCAAGGGCCGAAATTCTCGAACTTCATCCGGCGATGTTCGAGAAACCCAAACCCACGACGAAGTCAGCTGCATGCTGGAATCAAGACAAATACTGTTTCTTCCACGAAGATCATGGACATGACACGGAAGAATGCCGTAATCTCGCGCCTGATATTGATGCTCTTGTCAGGCAGGAGCATTGAGGAAATACCAAGACCAGCAACAACAAACCGGCAAGAAAAGACAAGGGAAGTCCGGCTGCGCTCCCCCCAACGACAAAAAAACAAATGCAGCAGGATACCGAAGGGGACAACGACGAACTCCAGTATAATGGAGTTATACAGACGATCGACACCCTTCCAGCCGGAAAGACAAAGTCGTCTGTCAAGGCGGAGTCGAGAAGCTCTAACCGAGAAGAGCCGACTCATAAACGGCTGAAAAATGAGGAAGTCATAACTTTCTCCGATGCTGATCCGGTGCCGGTCATTTCGACACACCAAGATGCCATCATCATCCAAGCCAGAGTGGCGAACAAGCTCATCCATACAGTTTATGTGGACATTGTAGCTTCGGTTAGCATTCTTTTTATAGAATGCTTTGACAAGCTGGAGATTGATCTAGCTAGAATGAATCCGGCCCCTCTCCCTTTGAAAAGCTTCGCTCAAGAAGATACGAGTCCGGAGGGAATGATCAGCCTTCCCATATTGTCGAGAAGGCACCCGCAAGTGCCACTACGGTCATCAAGTTTTTCGTAGTAAAAGCTCGATCCCCGTACAACATCATTCTCGGACGCGACTGACTCAATTCAGTCCGGGCGGTATGCTCAACATACCACTTGATGGTGAAGTTTCCCAACAGGGGCGGAATTGCCACCATCCGAGGTGATCAAAAGAGGGCTAAGGAGTGCATGCACGTGGCCCTAAAAAATGTCGAACCTCCAGTTCAGCACTATCAGGCATAGCAACCACAGCACCCTGAGGAGTTGGAAGAAAAACAGCCAGGATCAAACTCCATGGAAGTACAACTATCTGAAGACGATCCATCCCGGACTATCAAGGTTGGCTTTGCCGAAACAACCCATTTTTGAAATCAAGTTATCCAACTCCTCAGGACCTACCGAGACGTCTTTGCATTGTCTACACTGGACATGACTGGCGTTTCTCCGGACTTGATCACACATCGCATAAACATTGATCCTTCAGTCTGGCCAGTCAGACAGAAGCAAAGACTCTTCGCTGCAGACTTATTACTGACTTCGGTATATTCGCATACAAAAAGATGCCATCCGGACTCAAAAATGCCGGAGCAACATACCAAAGGATGGTGGACAGACTCTTCTGGCATCACATCGTAAAACTGTCGAAGTCTATGTCGATGATATCGTAGTCAAAAGCAAAAGCATTTCAGAATGCGTGGATGACTTACGAATAACGTTTGACATACTTCGGCAGTCTAATCTTAAACTCAACCCCCAAAAATGCACATTTTTTGTAGACTCCGGAAAGTTCTTGGGGTGTTGGGTATCCAAAGAGGAACTCAAGGCCAATACGGCCATAGTGCAAGTTGTTCAAGACATGGCCATGCCGAACTATATCCATGACGTGCAACGATTAACCGGATGCTTAGCCGCACTAAACCGCTTCCTCTCCTAAGCAGCGGAGAAGCAACTATCTTTCTTCAAAGTATTGAAGAAGGCCCCAAAGTTCGAGTGGGGAGAAGCACAAAAGAAGGCACTTGAAGAACTTAAAGAGTACTTAGCCGAACTCCATACACTATCCGTACTAAAGGAAGCCGAAGCTCTTTCATTGTACTTAGCCGCTTCGGACGAAACAGTTAGAGCGGTACTCGTCCGTGATGACGGACGACGGCAGCACCCCATCTATTTCATAAGCCGAGCACTTAGGGGTCCGTAAACTCGCTATCAGCCATTGGAAAAGGTAGCATTATCCTTGGGGAATGCGGCAAGAAGGCTATGGCCATACTTTTATGCTCACACAATACAAGTCCTCACTGACCTTCCACTCCGGCAAGTATTAACTAAGCCCGAGGCATCAGGAAGGATATCAAAGTGGGCCATAGAATTGGGAGAGCATTCCATTGAGTATCTGCCCCGAAAAGCGATAAAAGGACAACCCTTGGCCGATTTCTTGGTCGAGGCTAAATTCGATCCAGTCACTCCGGCGGATACCGAAATGGTCGAACAAGCACCCAAAGCTCTTGAAAAAGAACCCCAAGATTGTTGGATGGGGTATGTGGACGGAGCATCCGGAAAAACTGGAAGTGGAGCTGACATATTACTAATCGCACCTGATGGGCACGAAGTGAGTTATTCACTCCGTTATAAATTCCCCACCACAAATAACGAAGCAAAGAACGAAGCCCTCCTTGCCGGACTTCAACTAGCTCAGAGTCTCAATGTCCAATCCGTCAAAGTCCATAGTGATTCACAAGTTGTAGTGGGTCACATAATCGGCTCGAGCGAAGCCCGCGGAGAAAAAATGAAGAAATATTTGGAAAAAGTATGAAGTCTCCAACAAGGTTTTTCGTACTTCCGAATCGATCGTATTCCAAGGGCACAGAATAGCCGAGCGGACATTTTGAGTAAGCTAGCTTCGTCAAAAAACTCAAAGGTGGAGGAGTTACAGCACATCATTATCGATACTGCTACCGAAGTGAAGATGATCACGGCTTCACCAAATTGAATGACCTCTATACTTGAATACTTAGACAAAGGGCAGTTGCCGGCCGACAAGCTCGAGGCAAGGAAAATATTGAGCAAATCGCTCCGGTATGAACTCCATCAAGGGATCCTCTACAGGAAATCATATCTACGGTGTGTAAGACCGGATGAGATAGACTACGTCCTACGAGAAGTCCATGAAGGATCATGTGAAAGTCACATTGGAGCCCGAACCTTAGCCAAAAAGGTGATGCGGTGGGGGTATTACTGGCTAACCATTGTCCAAGACGCAGTCACCCTTATTAAGAAATGTCTGAAATGCCAAGTCCATGCCCATGTTCCTCGGATGCCGCAAGCTGACCTAGCCACCATGCAAAGTCCCTGGCCTTTCATGCAATAGGGCATTGACATTGAGGGACCCTTGGAAAAAGCGCCGAGGCAAATGCAATTCTTGATCGTGGCAATAGACTACTTTACGAAGTGGGTAGAAGCCGAACCACTGGCAAAGATAACAAGTTCTAATGCCCTAGACTTCGTTTAGAAAAACATAATATGCCACTTCGGCATACCTCATATCCTAGTCTCGGACAACGGCACCCAATTCACAGACAAAATATTCAAGGAGTGGTTCCAAGAATTGAAGATACAACAACGCTTCACTTCGGTTGCTCATCCACAAGCAAACGGACAGACCGAAGTCACCAACCGAACCATAGTGAAAGGGTTGAAGACTCAGTTAGACAAAGCTAAAGGACTCTGGGTTGAAAACCTTTCTCAAGTCCTATGGTCCTATCGCAGCACTCCACGAACCGCTAATGGATAGACTCCGTACAGTCTAGTATACGGAGCTGAAGTGGTCATTCTGGTAGAGATCGGCATGCCTAGTCCCCACACAATAAACTTCAACACCGAAGTGAATGATGACGGACTAAGAGCTGAGCTTGATTAAGCCGAAGAGAAGAGGGAACTTGCCTTCATAAAAGAGGCCCAATACAAGCAGCAAGTAACCCGGTATTATAATCAAAGGGTGAAATGCAGCAATTCCAAGTGGGTGACTTAGTTCTAAGGAACAACTAAGTGAGCCGAGCTGAAAAACTGGGTAAACTTGAAGCCACTTGGGAAGGGCCTTATCGGGTGAGTGAAGTTCTCGGCAAGGGGTCTTACAAACTGGCCTACATGTCCGGCGAACAAATTCCCCGAACTTGGAATGTTACAAACCTCAAGAAGTATTACATATAGATGGGCAATGTCACTTCGTCTCCTCATGTAAGTCCGGTCATTTAGGATTTTAGTCTGTTCGATCAGTCCTTTGTTTTTTTTATTGAGGTCTTTGTACATTTCAACCAATTTATAAAATTTCTTTTTCTTCAAATGTTTGCTCTTTTAATTTATTGTTATTTACTGTTATTCATCATGCATATGTCTGAAGTCCCATTTATATATCATTATCAAGACTCAAAGGGCTGGCCCCCTTTTCGAGTAAAGCCGAAGACACAAAAGTCAAACTCTTCTTTAAGAAGGTACATGACTTGTCTAGGTTAAATACTAAAAGCACTTCGTCATTACAAAGTGCATACTTCAAATAAGGACACAATCAACTTCGGTCAAAAAAGCCGAAAACAAAATAAACATAGATTCTGTAAATAAACTGCAATAATTCATAAACAACAAAACATTATTTTATTAAGTACATAAAATTTCGTACCTATATTTCTATATATTTGACTACGGTGCAGGTTTCTTCGGCACACTACAGTACAACCAATTATCAGCGAAGTCAGAAGGTTTTCGGCTTGTATAAGCCTGTCCAAGCTGAACAATTTCTTATCCCCTCCGGCATTCCTACTTCGGGAAGTTAAGCCAGCAGGTTTTTTCCCTCGGCTCTTCGACCAGGACTTCTTGTTGAGACGGGCCAAATCTTCTCATCGATCTTGCTCTGTATACTTC
>JAOWBJ010122036.1:0-13404 GCA_028566335.1 Monarda citriodora | reverse complement strand
CTCGTTATCTTGGCAAGGGGTTCGGCTTCCACCCACTTTGTAAAGTAGTCGATCGCCACAATCAAGAACTGCATTTGCCTTGGTGCTTTTTCCAAAGGACCCACAATATCGATCCCCCATTGCATGGGCCATGGGCTTTGCATGGTTGTTAGATCAGTCTGCGGTATCCGGGGCACGTTGGCATGAATTTGGCACTTCGGGCATTTCTTGATGAGGGCGACTGCGTCTTGTACCAGTGTGGGCCAGTAGTATCCCCATCTCATTACTTTTTTAACGAGGGTTCGGGCACCGATGTGGCTTCCGCATGACCCTTCATGGACTTCTCTCAAACGTAGTCTATGTCATCCGGTCCTATGCATCGGAGTAGTGGCTGGAGATACGACTTCCTGTAGAGAATTCCTTGGTGTAGTTCGTACCGGAGTGATCGGCTCAAGATTTTTCTAGCTTCAATTTTGTCGTCCGACAATTGCCCAGTTTCTAAATATGCGGATATGGGGGTCATCCAGTTTGGTGAAGCTGTAATTACCTTTACTTCGGCAGGTGAATCGATGCTGTTGTGTTGCAATTCCTCCACTTTTGAATGTTTTGACGAAGCCATCTTGCTTAAGATATCTGCCCGGCTGTTCTGTGTCCTAGGTATCCGGTCTATTCGGAAGTACGAAAAGTTGTGTTGGAGACTTCGTACTTTTTCTATGTATTTCCTCATTCTGTCGCCACGAGCTTCGCTAGTGCCGGTTATGTGACCCACCGCCACTTGTGAGTCGCTGTGGATTTTTATGGACTGGATATTGAGGCTTTGTGCTAGCCGAAGTCCAGCAAGGAGGGCTTCATATTCTGCTTCGTTGTTCGTGGTTGGGAATTTATACCAGAGTGAGTAAGTCACTTCGTGTCCGTCCGGGGCAATCAACAGTATCTAGCTCCAATCCCATGTTTGCCGGAGGCCCCATCCACATATCCCTTCCAACAATCCTGGGGTTCTTATTCGGGGGGTTCGGGCATTGCTTCGGGCATGTCGACATCATCCGGAGCGACTGGAGCAAATTTGGCTTTGACAAGGAAGTCTGCCAATGCTTGGCCTTTGATCGCTTTTCTGTGTAGGTACTCAATAGAATGTTCTCCCGACTCTATGGCCCATTTTGCTACCTGTCCTGATTCTTCGGGCTTGGTCAAGACTTGCCGAAGCAGGAGGTCAGTGAGGACTTGTATGGTGTGGGCATAGAAGTATGACCGTAGTCTCCTTGCCGCATTCACTAAAGCTAATGCGATCTTCAACAAAGACTTGTAGCGAGTTTCCGAACCTCTAAGTGCTCGACTGATGAAGTAAATAGGGTACTATTTGCGTCCATCATCACGGACTAATACCGCGCTGTTTGTTTCGTCCGAAGCGGCCAAGTATAATGAGAGAGCTTCGGCTTCCTTTGGTATGGACAGCGTGGGTAATTCGGCCAAATATTGCCGAAGTTCTTTGAATGCTTTCCTTTGCTCTTCCCCCCATTCAAACTTCAGAGCTTTCTTCAATACTTTGAAGAAAGGTAGTTGCTTCTTGGCTGCTAATGAGAGAAAGCGATTTAATGCGGCTAAGCATCCGGTGAGTCGTTACATATCGTGGATGGACTTCGGCATTTCCATGCCTTGCACGACTTGGACTTTGGCTGGGTTAGCTTTATGTCCTTCTTTTGATACCCAACATCCCAAGAATTTTCCGGAATCCATTAGGAAAGTACACTTTTTTGGGATTGAGTTTGAGATTGGCTTGCCGAAATATGTCCAACGTTGTTCGTAAGTCGTCCACGCATTCGAAAATGCTTTTAGTTTTGACTACGGTATCGTCGACATATACTTCGACATTTTTGCCGATATGGTGCCGAAAAAGTTTGTCAACCATTCTTTGGTATGTAGCTCCGACATTTTTGAGTCCGAAAGGCATCTTTTTGTACGCAAAAATACCGAAGTCAGTAATAAACGCAATTTTGGAAGCATCTTCTTCATTCATAAGAACTTGATGATAGCCTTTGTACAGATCAAGAAAACAAAAAACTCCAAAACTAACTAAAGCTTCGACCTTCTTATCTATGTTGGGGAGTGGATAACAATATTTTGGATAGTGCTTATTTAGATCTGTGTAATCTATGCACATCCGCCACCCCCTTCTTTCTTCTTCATCATGACCGGATTGGCTATCCAAGTTGGATACTTCACTTCGAACAGTACTCCGGCGTTGCGCAGTTGGCGCACTTCGTCATGGATGACTTGATTGCGTTCGGCGACGAAGAGTCTTTGCTTCTGTCGGACTGGCCGGACTGATGGATCGATATTCAAACGGTGTGTGATTAAGTCCGGTGAGACGCCAGTCATGTCCAATGGGGACCATGCAAAGACATCTTGATAGGCCCTGAGGAGTTAGATAACTTGAGTCCGGAGTTGGGTTGTTCCGGCAAAGCCAACCTTGATGGTCCGGGATGGATCGTCCTCGGATAGTTGTGTGTCCATGGAGTTCGGTCCTGGTAGTTCTTCTTCCAACTCTCAGGGTGCTGTGGTTGCTGTGCTTGGTAGTGCCGGACTGGTTCGGCACTCTTGAGGGCCACATGCATGCACTCCTTGGCCCTTTTTTGATCCCCTCGGACTGTGGCCACTCCGCCCTTGGTGGAGAATTTGATCATTAAATGGTATGTGGAGCATACCGCTCGGACTGAATTGAGCCAGTCGCGTCCGAGAATGATGTTATACGGTGATCGAGTTTTTACTACGAAAAACTCGATTACCGTAGTGGCACTTGTGTGGGCCTTCCCGGCAGTAATGGGAAGGCTAATTACTCCCTCCGGGCTTGTATCCTCTTGAGCGAAGCTCTTCAAAGGGAGGGGGCGGATTCATTCTGGCTGGATCAACTTCCAGCTTGTCGAAGCATTCTTTGAAAAGAATGCTGACCGAAGCTTCAGTATCTACGAAGACTCGGTGGATGAGCTTGTTTGCCACTCCGGCTTGGATGAAGATAGCATCTTGGTGCGGCGAGATAGTCGGCACCGGATCAGCATCAGAGAAAGTTATGACTTCCTCCTTCTTTAGTCTCTTGTGAATCGGCTCTTCCCCGTGAGAGCTTCTCGACTCCGCATTGACAGACGACTTCGTCTTTCCGGCTGGAAGGGCGTCGATCGTTTGTATGACTCTATCATAATGGACTTCGTCAGTATCCCCTTCGGGATCCTGCTGATTTTGTTTTTTATCATTAGGGGGAGCACAACCGAACTTCCCCTATCTCTTCTTACCGGCTTGCTGCTGCCAGTCTTGATACTTCCTTAACGCTCCTGCCTTGACAAGAGCGTCGATATCGGCCGCTAGATTACGGCATTCTTCCGTGTCGTGACCGTGGTCTTCATGGAAGAAGCAGTATTTGTCCTGATTCTGGCGAGCGGCGGACTTCGTCATTGGCTTTGGTTTCTCGAACATTGCCGGATGGAGTTCCGAGAATTTCGGCCCTTGGCTTCGTCAAGGGCGCGTACTGAGGCTGAGGCGCGGGCTGCGGTATCTCAGGATTGGGTCGAGGTCCCAACCGAGATTGGGCCGGAACCCTCAGTCTGTCAAAGGCGCTCCGGGATTGACGCCCTTGATCGCCACGATCCTCCGGTCTTTTCCTGTCACCCCGGACCGGATTGTCCAGGGATCTCTTCCTTCTGTCCGCTTCGTCAGCACGGGCAAACTGGTCCGCAATGGCCCACATCTCCTGTGTGGTTTGCGGGTTGCTCTTCACGAGCTCTTTGAAAAGAGCTCCGAGTAGAATTCCATTTTGAAATGCCGAAATGACAAGCAGATCGTTGATGTCATCTACTTGCAGGCACTCCTGATTGAATCGCGTCATAAAGTCGCTTATCTTCTCGTCGCGACCTTGACGAATGGAGAGTAAATGAGCCGGAGTGATTCGGACTTCGGCTTTTTGGAAGAACCTTCTGTAGAATGCTTCCATCAGCTCCAGATATGAATGGATGCTGCCGCAAGGGAGGCTATCAAACCACCTCCTAGCATTCCCGACGAGTAATTCCGGGAATAACTTGCACATATGGACCTCATAAAGGCCCTGATTGGACGTGTTGTACTGGAAACGTCCAAGGAAATCTTTAGGGTCCGCCAGTCCATCGTAGGTGAATGGCGGGACTTTGTAAGTAGCCGGAAGGGAAGTCCGGATGATATCGTCTGAGTACGGAGTGCGAATGACTCCATACATGGCGAACCCGTTGTTCAGAACTGCAGGAACAGGGTTGCGCGGTGGAGAGTAGTTCCGCTCATGATGATGGTGAGGCAGAGAGCGATTCTGCTCATGCTGGTGAGGCGGAGAGCGATTTCGTTCATTATGTCCGCCTCGGTGACCGGAGTGGTTCTCATTCCGGTGGCCTCCAGGATTTGGATGGTGGGAGGAGGCTTCGGCTTCGTCTCCATTGGGAGGAGAAGGAGGAGGCGAAGTTGGCCCCCTTGCAGAATTGTGGGGGGTCGGTCCTCTTGCCGAATTTGGAGGGGGGTTCTGTCCTCTCCGGAGAAAGTCCAAAAACTCTGCCTCTTTTTCAGCAAGGAAACGTCAAACAGCCTCGTCGAGGCTAGGCTGACCAGTCTGTTCGCTCTATGGCTGGTCATTTCTGGTAGTGTTTGGGGAAGGAGCCCTATTGCTTTTGGATAGAGTACAATAATCGAGATCTTCTAAACTTTCTAATCAGCTAAAAGTACTATTTATACATCTATACAAGTAGGGTTGGGCCGGCAGGCCCAACAAGAATGGAGGTAACTGTTTGGAGACAGTTATGGACGGCATGGGACGTGGGTGGTGATCGTACATGGCCACGTCACCCATGCCGCTGGCCGGACTTGCTGTGTGCTTGCCATGGACTTGTCCATAGTGCTGGATAGGCCGGAATGAATCACCGAGATGGCTGATGCCGAAGCTACTTGCGCTGCGGCCGATAGCTGCCTTGTGGACTGCCGGAATGGAGCCTTGTATCGGAGTCGAGTAGGCCGGAGTCTCATTGCCGAATTGTTTGTATGGACTGATTCTTTGAGCCTTGATTGGTGGGCCGAAATTGAGTGAGCCTCATCATTGGGCTCAAAGGGTGTTGGACCGTATCCTATCCGAAAATATATTTCTTAAATAAAAAAGGAGTGAAATTCAAATCCTTGCTTCCATCTTGGATCCATGAATGAATTTCCTTTTTCGTTTATGAGGGGCTCCATCAAATAAGTTGGCACCAAAATGTAAGGCTGAATCATTTAAAAAAATATTAAGGAACGCAATAGCCCGCGCTAAAAACGAATAAAAATAATACTACCTCCATCTCATGGTAATTGACTTATTACTTTATATCAATCAATGTACGTTTTTTCATCAAAACTTAGTACGGAATAGTACGACACTCGTATTATCCCGTGAGCGAAAAAATTTCCAAATTTTTTTTAAAAACTCATACTTGATTTCGATGGAAAAGCGTGTATTAATTGATATAAAGTAATAAGCCAATTACCATGAAATGGAAGTAATATATAGACATTATTTAAGTATAATCCAAATGGGTACCTCTAAAAACAAAAAAGTATAGATCCGAAAGGCACGTGTCTCCACAATTATCTTTATGTGAAATTAAGAAGGAAAAAAAATGCATTAATTACACAAATTTTAAAGATCGCTTAATTTTTTTTGAAAGGCAAACAAAGGGCTTATTATTAATAGAAGCAAGTTAATACAAAGTTAACAAGCTTCAAATGGATACATTACAGAAACATATTATGGAGGTTAAAAGAACACCATTCCGACCAGCTAAGTGAAGCGTATTTCGCACGACTATGCAACCAAAGAAAGCTCTGAGATTTAATTTCTCCGATAAGGAACTCGGTGGAGATGCTTCCTTCATTGAAGAGAACGTCGTTGCGATGCTTCCAAAGTACCCAAATAGTAGTAAGGACCACTAAATGGATAGTGTTTCGCCAACGAACTGATCCACGTTGCCTTCTGTGAATATTTAGAAGGTCCGAATCTTCAAGGATAATGATTGGGCGGATGCGACACCAGCGACATACGGAGTCCCACACAAAATCCGCGACTGAGCAAGAGCCAAGCAAGTGAGAGCATGTTTCTTCAGCATTCTGACACATGGGGCATGCCATTGTTGGGGGTGGAATTCCTCTACGTGCAAGATTAGAGGCAGTAGGTAATCCATTATGATGAATTCTCCAAGCTAGAAAATTGACCTTTAGAGGAGCCCAACAATTCCAATCAAACGAAGAGGTTTCGGCTGGAGCGAGGCTTGATTCAATCTTGTGACGGAGGCTTTTGACGGTGAAGAGCCCTGAATTATTAAGGATCCAGCGCCAGTGGATGGCTGGGGATGCCGAATTGTTGTTGGGCAGGGGTTCAAAGAGTGTTGCAAGGTCAATACCGAGAGGTAGCATCTCTCGATTGATCTTAGAAATCTGCTTCCATGGACTAGCAAGTTTGGACAGAGGTATGAATTCGCTGCTATGAGGGTTTCCGTGGATGAATGTGATGATGTTCCTCCAAAGATGGGAGTGATCCGACTGATATCGCCACCACCATTTAGTGAGCATTGAGAAGTTAAGGGCTTGAAGTGATCCTATTCCCAGTCCACCTTTGTCCTTTGGGGCAGTAAAAAATTTCCAAGCAATCCACTTCATTTTTGAGGTCTCCTGAGTATCCCCCCATAGAAAGCTTCTTCTTATCCTCTCCAAAGTGTTGATTATTCGGGTTGGAGCTTTGAATAACGAGAAGAAGTAAGTGGGTAGTGAATTAAGAACTGACTTGAGTAAGGTTATTCTACCTCCGAATGAGACCGATTTAGCTTTCCATGAAGAAAGTTTGGCTTTGAATACGTCCACCACGGGCTGCCAACTCCGAGCTAGATTCATGTTGCATCCAACGGGCAAGCCAAGGTATTTTAGTGGAAGGCAGCCTCTCGCACAACCAAGTAAATCGGCCATGATTTGTGATTGATATGGGTCAACTCCGATCCCAAAAAGGCTGCTCTTGCTATGGTTGATCTTAAGGCCTGAAACGATATAGAAGCACCGAAGCAATCGCTTAAGTGTAACGGCATTGTCGAAGGTCCACCTGCCAACAAAGATAATATCATCCGCATATAATAGATGAGAGAGTGAGGGAAGGGCCCGATCGAAAGTGATTCCCTGGAACAAGCCTGAGGATTGCGCTGACTTCATCACACAAGTTAGTGCTTCCATGGCTATAACGAAAAGAAAGGGGGAAAGGGGATCCCCTTGTCGAAGCCCTCGGGTGCAGTAATACTCTTGTGTAGGAGAGCCATTGACGAGGACAGATGCCTTTGCTGTCCGGACTATAAAAGAAATCCAGTTTCGCCATTTCGGGGGGAAGTCCATTTGCGAGAGGACGGAGTCTAAAAAGGACCAGCTGATGGAGTCGAAGGCTTTCTCGACGTCAACTTTGTAAAGGAAAGATTCAATCTTCTTTTTCTTCAGCCATGGGATGACTTCATTAAGGGTAAGGGGGCCATCGAGAATACTTCTACCGGAGAGAAAAGCCGATTGCTCGTTCGAAATAAGCTTCGCGATGACTGGTTTAAGTCTGTTGACAAGGACTTTGGAGATGATTTTATTCAGACTCCCAATCAGACTTATAGGACGATAATCGTGGAGGCTTCCAGGATTTTTTCCTTTCGGAATGAGTGCTAGAAAAGAGGAGAAACAGGCTGGATTTAGACTCTCTGCATGGTAGAATTGTCGAAATACTTCTATGAAGTCTCCATGGAGTTCATTCCAGAATTTTGTAAAGAAGTTCATGTTAAATCCGTCCGGACCTGGTGCTCGGTTTCCATCGCAGCTGAAGATTGCAGTTCTGATTTCCTCGGGGGAGAAAGGTTTGGTCAGATTTGCGGCGTCATCCAGGCTAACTTTTCGAATATTTGGGCAGATTAGCTTTGGCCTTAGAAGGATCGGCTCGGAGAATTTTGTGGCGAAGAAAGTGAATATAAAGATCGCTTAATATTACCTCCATTTCATTAGTATAGGTCTAGTTTAATTGGGTACGCAAACCAAGAAAACTGAGATATGTGGTTGTAATTAATTTTAAGGAGAGAAAGTTAATTGTAGCCACATTTTTTTGCCATTTTAGGAAATGAGACTAATAAGTGAGATGGACGAAAGAGGAAAGCAGCACTAATCTAATGAGATGGGGGTATAACTAACTCATCTTATCTAATTAGTCTCACTTCTTTATGTCAATCAATGCATGTTTTTCCACCGAAACTAGTACGAGTTTTAAAATAGATTTTTGAAAAAAAATTCGCTCACGGGATAGTTCGACACTCGTAATATCCCGTGAGCGAAATCTTTTTTAAAAAATCTATTTTAAAATTC
Organism: Monarda citriodora; assembly: GCA_028566335.1. Classification (NCBI taxonomy): domain Eukaryota; kingdom Viridiplantae; phylum Streptophyta; class Magnoliopsida; order Lamiales; family Lamiaceae; genus Monarda; species Monarda citriodora. The sequence goes on along the minus strand of JAOWBJ010122036.1, from coordinate 5,025 downwards.
GTACTAGGTTTCGGTGAAAAAGCGTACATTGATTGACATAAAGAAGTGAGACTAATTAGATGAGATGGATGTAGTATTATCTTCATCTCATCATATTTGTCCTAAATTGATTTGACACGTGAATTAAGAAATAAAATGATATATAATTATAATTAATTTTAAAACTCGTATTAAATCTCGATAAAAAATACGTGGATAAAAAACTATGCGGTCAATTAAGACGGGATAAAAGCGAATACGCGCGCACTCAAATGTGGTCCAACTTTTCAGAAAGAGAAACAAACCCATGACTCATCAATCATCATAGCCAAAAAATCTGGAAAATTATTATTATATGCATGTTTCGTTTAATTATTGGCCAATATAACAAAGAATGAAACAAACTAACACGTGATTTGATCTAAGAAACTTTTTTCTAGTCACATTATTGTGTCTGAATTTTCGCCTAACCATCCATCTTATTTTATCCAAACTTTCCACTCAAATTTGGAAATTGCCTTACAAAATCTACTAGGTTGATTTTGTTTTTCAACTTCAGTTTCGTCATATTTCATGCATATATGAAACAAGATAGATTTTGTCGAAAAGCACATTATTCATATATATTGAGCGGAATCGATCATAAATTGTGATTATTTCGATGTGTCGTCGTCAACCTCCTCTTTATCTCTACGCCGATGGTCGCCGCCGTCACCGGCCATGTTGCGGTGGCAAAGCTGATTTTGGCGATTAACGACGATTACATTGTGATGACGTTACAGGAGAGTGAGAAGAATAAACATGCATTTTCTATTTTTGGGGAAATGAGGGGCAATTTGTTTATTTCGCATATGTGTAACTTTCTATTTTAAAAGATGTGAATAATTATTATATAGTAGTATAGATAATTACTATCGTGTTGCCCGCGCGTTGCGTCAGGAAGAATTAAATATAAATTGTGTTTGTGTTGGAATGTGAATGAATTTATTAAGAAAATTAAAAATAAAAAGTATATGTTAATTTGAATAATAGTTATTGGGTCTGAGAGTGACAGTAAGCCCATAAGTAGAATTAAAAAAATAATAAATGCACCAGTCAGGAATCGAACTCGGGTCTGTATTACGCAGCACTTTTTATTTTTGGTAAAAACGGGGTTTTTTGGACATTTCACATATGTGTAAGTTTCTATTTATAGGGGTGGTTAATTATTATATGGTAAGTAGTATAGATAAAAAGTCAATATCCAGTTGAGATTCAATTTCAAATCAATTTTAATGGTACATTTGTAAACAAATAGTAATTGAAGAATACTTAAAATGAATTTCTGATAAAATAATTACCCAACTACAGCACATTTTTGGTTGGATATGGAATGGGCTGAAATTTTTTTAATTTCGAATGGGCCCAAAAATTGTTTAGTTGATACATACTTTTATTTAGTGTTTAAAATGTATTATTTTTTTTATATAATTACATTTTTTTGGTATAAAACCATGTATATTTCCAAAAACCAGTAACTATAATGACGTATTATTATTATTGCTTCAAATTAATTTATTTTCGTGCGTTTTACGATTCCAAAGTTTTATTTTTATAACATAATATAAAATGAAATTTTTTTATAGGCATGTATAATCATAATTTTTATAATCTAATTTAATGTAATTCAAAATCTTGGTAATACCTTCTGATTAATTTTGAATTAAATATCCTTAATTAAATATAAGTTATTATTGTATAATTTTTTTAAGCTATCATTATATACAGTTAACGGTATTATTTATTTTTCAGATTATAAACAGATGCCGGACTATGATTTAATTGACATACACATCAAACAAATGGATTATAGAGGTAATAATATATATCCATTTTACAGTTTGTTCAACACGGAATATACTGAATTACATAATTATTATTTTTAAGCGTAAAATTTAATAATAAACTTTATGTTTTATATTTGCAGATATTAATATTTGTCCAGCTACAAATACAAGAAGTAGCACTGTTAATGGAACAAATAATTGAAATGAAAGTTTATTGAAAGGTATTGAAGATTTTAGCAGGCGATAAAGATAGTGATGATAGTACATCAAATACTAATGTCGTCTACTAAGAAGTGTTTTAAAATTTGTAATATTTAAACTTTAATTAAAATTTGTCTTTTTTCGTAAACTGAATGTCGTGCGTCGCACGGGTGCAAAACTAGTATACATAAAACAACTGTTTTAATACATCAAGTAGGAGGAGGCTATCCAGTAGGTGGAGGTGGGAGGAGGAAACCGAGACTGGAACAATTTGACGCATCTGATCCATCTCCTGCCACAGGGCTTCCCGTTTCCTCTCTTGCTCAGCTAACTGACCTAACGCTGTAGCCAGCTGCTCTCCTAAGGGACTCAGATGAGCCCTGAGCAAGTCGTCTGAGAGAGTGGCCAAAGCGCCAATGCTTTGTATCGAACCCCGGCTGAGTTGGCTTTCACCGACGCTTCCAGTGCTATATCGTCGGGACTTTTTGGGTTGTATTCGACGTCCCGAATAAATCTCGTGCAAATCATCCCGTCCCTGGGCAGTAGCAATGGCATGAATCTCATCCTAAAATTCAAAATTGAAACGTGTCAGAATAATTAAATGTAATTTAGAAACTATTAAGTAAAATTTTAATTAAACACTTACATAAAGTTGTCGATCCGTATCCATGACACAATCCCACCATCATCGAGCTGTTGGAGGAGCGGGAACTTACTCTATGCACGCTCAAATCCCGTATTGCTCGCGCTCAGCTCGCTATGGCTGATAGCGCTAACCACCACCGCTGTGATGTCTCCTTCCCTGTCGACGATCAAGTCCTTCTCAAGCTCCAGCCGTACCGCCAATCTTCCGTGGCCAAACCTCAGTCCACCAAGCTCGGCCCTCGTTTCTACGGCCCCTTCGAGGTGGTTGAACGCATTGGCAAGGTGGCTTATCGCCTCCGTTTTCCCGTGGATAGCAAGATCCACGATGTCTTCCATGTCGCGCTGCTTCGGCCCTTCATCCGTGCATCCAACACGGTGGTGTCTCTCCCCGCCTAGTTTCGCGATCATCAGCCTTTGGATGTGCCTCTCCACGCTTCAGCCCGCCGTGTCGTCTTGGTCGATCATATTCCACAAGAACACCGGTTAGTTCATTGGGCCTCTTCCATCCCTACCGCTCCGACATGGGAGCCTGCTTTCGCACTTCAGTCGGATTTTCCCAACCTTCACCTTGAGGACAAGGTGCTTCTGAAGGGGGGAATTGATACGGACCAGCCCATGACGACCCATGCAGACGTCGGACCTTCTCCCTCAAGCCCAGCAGACGTGGGCCAACCTTCCTCAAGCCCAGCCACTAGTCCGCCAACCCTACTCCACGAAGATGACGTACAGCCGAAGACTTCTAGGCCAACAAGGAAACGATCTCAACCTGCCAACTATTTATTGCTTATTAATTGTAATCTTTGTTTACGGTATTTTTGTTAGGATAGATAGAGTCAATCTTTTCGAATTTTCTTCTTAATTCTTTTCTGGTCGTAAGTCCGAATCAAGCAGGTGGATTTCTATAAATTATAGAAATCCGTTAGATAGAGTCGTCGAGAATGTCAGTTTATTGTTTCGTCTCGAATGAAATTCTTTTCCTTCCGTAAAATTCTTGTTTCGATCTGTTCATGGTGAATTTTCGATAGAACTAGGTTCTATCATGTGATGAGTGTGGGATTTGAAGGAGGGATTGAGGAAGGGGGAGCGGCAACATGCGAGGCGAAATGACACTTGGAAGAGAGGGGTGGGTACGTGTTTGAGGGAAGTGAGTCTGCAGCTCTTCTTAACCTACATATACATGCAACCTTACAATTAACAGTAACACCACTATCCAATCCAATCCAATCTTTGCTTTTCTCATCTCTTTTATGTTTCTTTTCTTTTTTCCCTTTTCTTCAATATTCATCTATTGGTTTGTATCGATTGTTTCTAATCAACTCTATATCCACTCTTTTGTCGTTGTTAATCAAATTTTATACTTCATCTCACTTTATTAGTCTCACTTATTTTTAACAGTTTGAGCATGTTTTACCGCCGAGATAAGATGAGTCATTGTTGGAATATTTAGTTAATGGGGAAGTTAATAAAATTCTTATCTGGTTTTGATTATACCAAAGCCCTCTTACTAATAATCCATGTTCTTAAAATCTTGTAAAAGAACTCCCTTAGATAGATTACTTGTAGCTAGAAAAGTGCTCATGTGTTAGGGAGCCATTATTTTCATTTCTGATTTAATGCTACAAGTAATTCAAGCAAAAGCAATCGCTTCAAGATCAGAGTAAGTGATCGCTACAAGTTTAGCAAAAGAGATCGCTACAGTTTCAGCAATAGCGATCGCTACAGGACTGATCGCTACAGATTCAGAGGAAGCAATCACTACAAGATCCGAGAAAGAAATCGCTTCAAGCGATCGCTACAAATTTATCAGAAGCGATCGCTACAGTTTTAGCAGAAGCGATCGCTACAGTTTTAGCAAAGACAGATCGCTACAGTGATTGCTACAGACGGATCGCTACAAGTTCAAGTTCAAGCGATAGCAAGCACTTCAATTCAGACTCTAAGCTACAGTATCAGATATTTCAAGCGATCAACATTTATAGCGTTTTAAAGTGCAGCGAAGCGGACGCTACAATCTCTCGAAGAGTGTCTTGCAAGGAATTTCAAGTCTTATCATTATTTCAGACACGGACTCTTTATTGCACAAATCCCAAGAGATTTTGAAGAATTAAAAGTCTTCAAGTGTCCCACAATAAAGCTTCATGAAGTCTCTGAGTTTCACCTTATTAAAGACAAGCAAAGATATTCAAAGCTCTGATACAAGACAAGACTTTCTGCTACACAGCTTTGATATGTACGAGGTGATATCAAGACAAATTGAATGAAGCAATCGCTACAGCTCTCCAAGGAAGGCTCCACGTTTCCCGAAGAATATTCTGCTCGCTCCACAATATCTTCACATTTATGAGGAGACAGAATGCATTTAATGAAAAGTGTA
>JAOWBJ010121936.1:0-13411 GCA_028566335.1 Monarda citriodora | reverse complement strand
TCTCTCTATCTCTCTCTATTTTCACACACATCTCTCACACACTTCTCACTATTCTCGAGCCCGGTTTCCACTGCAACTAAAAATTCTCGCGCCCGGTCTCTGACACAATACAATATAATAATGATATATATATTATTAAAATAATCCGCGCCCGGTCTCTCCGAGCCCGGCGCTGCTGATGCTCTAAGTGAAAAAAAAATTGCGATCACAATTAATTCTACAAGTAACTCTACAATTAACCACAATTACATATTTTTACTTTTCATTCTCAATTCATTATTGATTATTGTATTAAATGAGAAACTATCCAAATAAATGAGATAGAAATACTATCCCCATTTAGTTATACTTCTCTTGTTTCTTTTTAAATTTTTCGATACACATTTCCACTTAAACCTAATACATGTTTTAACATCACGTAAAAGAAAAAAAAACTTCAAACTAATATGTTAAAATATGTACTCGGTTTCAAAAAATTCAAAAGAAAACAATCGACCCTGCTACGTGTCACATATTCTCTTATGGACCGCCAAATTAACCACACGCCGAATGTTAGCAGTGAGATTCAACCCAAGACAGACGGAGGATCACCGACCACGTGTTCCGACGGAGGAAACCGAACCCCGGATCAACCCATAGCAGCACCACAACCTCATCAAATTAATCACACGCATCAAGCCACAACATATATATATATATATATTATATCTATAAAAACCCTTTCTCACATCATTTCTCCACATCACTCTCATCTCAAACTCTCTCTACATATTTCAATTCCACCAATTCCACATACCATATTCAATTTTTCAATTTCAAACACCATGAATCATTAGAAACAAATGTGAATAGCAGCGAAAGCAATCGAGTTATTTAATGCAACCCAAGAGGAACAAGCGGAAAAACGTCATCGTGCTGAACGATGACAGCATAAGGCGAAGAAGCAATACATCGAGCGTGACCGTGAGGGAGGGTTCGAGTAGCTGTGGAAGCTTGGAAGGTGAGATCCTAACAAACAATACATATCAGGAGTTGGGAAGCTTGGAAGGAGAGGGCGGGGACCTTATCCCCTTCGTGGGATCATGAGGATCTTATTTTGAAATGTAAGGGGCTGCAACAAACCATTTAAACAAAAGAAAATAAAAGTAGTTTTGAGTGGGAATAAGGCTGATGTTGCAGTGCTCTTGGAAACTAGGGTGAAAAGTGGAAAAGCACAAAAAATAGTAAGCAAAATGTGTAGGGGATGGATAAGTATTCTTAACTATGGTATGACAGTCGATAGGAGAATTTGGATTGTTTGGAATCCAAAGAATGTGTTTCTGCAGATGAGAGATGGGAGAGGAACATGAACAAGCTATGCAGTGAGAGGTTCTTGATGTGCAAACTGGGAAATGACAACAGGTCATAGCAGTCTATGCTTTGAATGTTGGGGAACAGAGGAAGAGACTGTGGGAATTCATTAGAAGGAAAGTATCAATGTTAGATAAGCCAGTGTTGACAGGGGGAGATTTTAATGCAATTTTTTCCACTGAGGACAGATTTCAAGGAAATCGAGTAACATCTACTGAGGTTGCTAATTTTAAGGAGTGTATTCAGGAGAGTGAGCATCTACGTTGAACTCCTTACTACGACCTCTCTTAGATTTGATGAACTTAATCCAGGCTCTATGGAGTTTGGATTTGTCCCTAAGCATGGTGATAGCTTTCCTGATGGGGGTGATATTCTTCTTTAGCAATTTCAAACCATCTTGAACACATAGATTGAACACATGACATATGCAACGAATATGAAAATATTTTCCAGCTAAAGCGGGATTATAATGAGCTATGAGCTCAGGAATAGCCGCAGTGTTAGTAGATGCATTATCAAAACCGATGAAAAAGATTTTTATCAGGAGATAGAATTGTTGTAATACCTTGATGATGCAAAGTGCGATATTAGGGGCAGTGTGTGCACAATTAAATTTTCTAAAGCACAATATTCTCTTGCATAAAAACCCAAGATAAGAATTTTGATTGAATGCACATGTCCATATATCAGAACAAATAGAGACTCTAAAAGGAAACTTAGCATACATGTCTCGAAGACACTTCTTATAACGTATCGTTGGTTTGTAAATAGTACGAGTCATTGTTGTACGAGCGATTTTCTTTGCAAGAGGTTGATAACCAGTAGGCTAAGTATTTTCAAAATGCATGCTATCGGCAAACATATAAGGAAGAGACTCTGTAGCAACAAACTTAGCCATGCATTCCCTAGTAATAATGTCACTGTACTTAAAAAGAGAGAGGTTAGAGTTACCTCTTGTCGTTGCTAGCTGTGTTTGTTGGAGGCTTTTCTCTCCAACTTTTTCCTTCGGTGCATGCTTTGCGAGAACATGTTTCTTCAAGATACCGTAACCGAAGCCGAGTTGCCATGCGTAATCATTATCGCAGAAATTGCAAAATGCCCTCCAAGTTGAAGGTTGGCCATTCTCTTTCTTGAATTATCTCTTCGTGAACCAACCTTTGAATACGTCATTGCCTGAGATTTTTCCGTCAATGATCTCTGGATCTTGATCCTTTGTTTCTGGGACGTCGGTTAGGTTGATCTGCATCTAGGCCTCGTGCTCGTCCATGTTGTTGTCCTCGTCGAGATTGTATATGGTTTGATCGAATTAAGTGGGTTGAATTTGTTCCTCCTCTTGCAATTCTCGAGCTAGACGTTCGTCTTGTTGGATTCGCTCGAAGTCGTAGGGGGAAGAATCGTAGTTCATTTCTTCACTCGAACTACGATACTCTCCGGATTCATTTGGAGAAGATGTGTAGGGAGAGTGGTATACATCGTCTCCCTGATTTTCATTGATCACTACACCCTTCTGAGCTGTTTTTCATGGCGGACGTTGTGAAGAGTTGGGGTTGGGCGTCATCTTACTCTTGCCTCTATCAATTCCAGAGGAGTTTCCGGTTGCACCAAGACCTCCACGTCCAGTCATAAAAGATATGATAAAAGGTGTACGTGTTTGGCTAGAGAGTGAAATAGAAATGGTACAATATTTTCCTACATAATATAAATAGAGCGTATGGTGATATTGATATATGGTGATAGAATCGGCCTTGGTTCATTGGTCTTACCGAGGATGAATGATGGTGGATATTTATAGTTAGGAGAATGAGTGGTGTCGTGGTGATAGAATCGGGAAATACATTCTTTAAGAATTCACGGCTTCAAATCTGAATTATTCAAATTGAATCCAAATTTGAATAATTCACGCCAAGGCTAGGCTATCATGCATGCCTGCAAAGCTGCCACACTGCTTATCTGCATCACTATATTTGATTGAATGCCCCATGCAGTCACTGCCCTGCCCTACCACCCATTTTGTACGATCCAAAGAGACTAAACAAGCAATGCTATTACTTCAACTTGCTTCTCAACTTTTTCATGTCGGTAGCATTATTAATTTTTATCTCAACTATAACGATATACTGTAACCATCTGCTTCTGCCATTCAAGTTTAATTTTAGTTTGACATTGGACTGCCAATACATTTTCATTTTCTTTTTTGAAAATGTCGGTAGCTTAGAATCAAATAATTAGTACTACCTCCAACACATGGTTCAGAACTGCCTGTTCCTGTTCCGGTTCCAGAATCGCCGGTTTCGGTTTTGTTCCGGTTCTTTTGGGCACCTCTATCCTCTTGTGTTACAGGGACACTCATTCACAATCGATCTCTTCATTCTCGAAGTCGAAGGACCGGACGTCATCCTCGGAGTCCAATGGCTGCAGGACCTAGGCGAGGTCACCAAGAACTATCGGATCCTCACCATGCAGTTCGACTGGGGCGACAAATGAATCTCATTGCAAGGGGAAGACATTCCACCGCGCTCCATCTCTTACAATGGTCTCTTTGCTCTTTTGGATGCTGATCCCGCCGTCATGCTCTATGCTCTTGCCGCTCCCGCTAGTGCTCCGGGGGCCACTGACATCACAACTGTGGCTGTGGCTCCAAAATTATCAACCGTGATGGCCGCCTTCTCCCATCTTTTCGATGTGCCCACCGTTCTTCCACCACCACGGCGTTGGGATCATCGCATTCATCTCCCCACTTCCTCCAAGCCGACAATGTGAGGCCATACCACTATTCTTATTTCCAGAAGACGGAGATAGAATGTCAAGTGCGCGAGATGCTCGCACAGGGCGTCATTCAGCATAGTACCGGTTCCTTCTCCTCCCCGGTACTCTTGGTGCGCAAGAAAGACGGCTCATTTCGATTATGTGTCGACTATCGGGCACTGAATGCTGCTACTACACCGGATCACTTTCCGATCCCCACTGCTGACGAGCTTTTCGATGAGTTGCATGCGGCTAAGGTGTTCTCCAAACTGGACTTGCTCGGGATATCACCAGATTCGCATGCACGTTGATGACGTCCACAAAACGGCTTTCCGAACGCATGACAACCACTTTGAATTCTTGGTCATGCCCTTCGGCCTAACCAACGCCCCTTCCACGTTCCAAGCCGCCATGAACTCTATTTTCGGCGATCATTTACGGCAGTTCGTCATCGTGTTCTTTGATGACATCCTCGTCTACAGCCCCGACACGCAACAACACGCCGATCACCTCCACCGCGTGTTCTCAAGTCTGCGCGACAATGCCTTCTTTCTGAAGCAGTCCAATGTGCTTTTAGGGTAACTGAGATTGAGTACTTAGGGCATATCGTGGCTAATGGCGATCTGAGGGCGGATCCCTTCAAAATTGACGCCATGCTCGCTTGGCCTCAGTCGACAAATATCAAACAACTACGTGACTTCTTGGGCTTGACTGGCTATTATCGCCGCTTTGTTCAGGACTAATCCATCATCACCGCGCCACTTACGGAGCTTTTGAAGAAAGACAATTTTGCTTGGACTACCGCGGTTGCAGACAGCTTCACTGCGCTCAAGCACGCCATGAGTTCCACACCTATTCTTCGTCTCCCTGACTTTGCTTCACAGTTCGTGCTGGAGACGGATGCTAGTGATTTTGGCATCGGTGCGGTTCTGATGCAAAAGGACCACCCCATCGCCTACTTTAGCAAGAAGCTCGGCCCCGACGCCGCCTCACGTCTACCTGCCACAAGGAATTGTACGCGATCATGGAAGCCGTTCACAAGTGGCGCCAGTATCTGTTGGGGCGGGAGTTTATCATACGCACTGATCACCGTAGCTTAAAAGAATTGCTCTCCCAAGTCATTCAAACCCCGGACCAACAATTTTATGCCAAGAAGCTGATGGGGTTCAAATTTTCGATCGAATACAAATCTGGCGTGTCCAACAAGGTGGTTGACGCTCCTCGCACCATCTTGGCGGAGAACAAGTCGTTGCCCGATCTCGTTGCCCTACATCCATTCACGACCGCAACGGACCTCCGCATGTCACAGCCATTGACGGACTGCTTTACTTCAAGACCCAACTGTATCTCAGCCGCTCATCTACTGCCCGACAGCCCATCCTGGTGGAGTGTCACTCTTCGTTATCGGCAGGTCACCCGGGCGAAAAGAGGACTTTTGATCGCGTCGCCAACTCCTTCTACTGGCCCGGTATGCGCAAGGATGTCTGTGACTTTGTGGCGACTTGCTTTACATGCCAAACAACCAAGTATGTTAGTGATAAGCCTAACAGCTTGATTCAGCCGCTCTCGATTCCCGATATGGTGTGGGAATCAGCCTCTATGGATTTCATTGTCGGCCTTCCTCCGTCGCATGGTTATACGACCATAATGGTGGTCGTCGATCGCCTTTCTAAGTACGCGCACTTTGGCGATTTGAAGACGGGCTTCGATGCGCCCCGGGTGGCTCGTTTGTTCGTCGACACGGTGGTCAAATTACATGGTTTTCCGGCGAAGCTCTTATCCGATCGGGACCCCATCGTCATGAGTGAACGAGTTGTTGGCTTTGAGTGGCATGAAACTTCAGTTTACTACGGCCTATCACCCACAAACGGACGGGCAATCCGAGGTGACTAACCGTGCTCTTGAATAGTATCTCCGCGCCTTCGTCCATGATCGGCCCTCCCGGTGGTTCAACCTTCTTCCTCGGGCGAAGCTCGCCTTAAATTGCTCCACGAATGTTAGCTTCGGCATGTCGCCCTTCCAAGCTTTATATAGTTGGCCGCCACCCAATATTTTCCGGACTTATGCACGCCCCTCCCATAATTCGGATGTTGCATCTTTGTTGGAGGAACGGGAGACAACTCTTCAACTCCTCAAGCGCCGTCTCGCTCATGCCCAGGATCTCATGGCTACCACTGCTAACCGCCATCGCAAGGATGTCTCGTTCAACGTCGGCGATCGAGTCCTTCTCCATTTGCAGCCGCATCGCCAAATTTCTGTTGCAAAGCCACTCTCGGCCAAGCTGGGGCAGCGCTAGTTTGGGCCATACGAGGTTGTCGAGCGCACGGGCAAAGTGGCTTATCGTCTTCTTCTTCCGGTGGATAGTAAGATTCACGACATTTTTCACATCTCTCTTCTACGACCGTTCGTCCCTTCCACTGATCGTCCTAATCCGTTGCCCACGGAAATGGCGCATGGTCGTCCCTTGGATGTTCCTGTTCGTGCTTCTGCGCAACATACTGTTTTGGTCGCTCATCTTCCTCAATAATGTTGATATTATCTGCTCCTTACCATCACCATTCTTTCTGTCGATTGTTTACGATCTGATACATACCAAACAGGAAAACTCAGTCCAAAAGACTAGTCTAATAGGAGAGAGAACTCATTTAGTCTATATACCCCACATCAGTTCTTTCTACAACCGATATGAGACAATTGAGTCCGTAGCACCCGATCCCCCTTAAGGGCCAATGTCCACCACTCTGAGACGTCCTCGTTGGTCACGGCGGATTCTGATACGATGTGGAAGACGTTTTGCTTGGAGTAGAAGGCAAGGATGGGATGAGGTTGAATTGGTTCTAGAAGATTCGGATAAGGACAACTAAATCTTTATATTTCTTTAGTATTTATCTTTAGTCTTTATATTTCCTTAGTATTTATCTTTAGTCTTTATATTTCCTTGTTGCAGTAGAATTAGAATTTATTTCATTTTCCTTGTTGCAGTAGGATTTCGTATTATATATAGTCATAGTGTGTCAAGATTTATTTATCTTGGGTAGATCAGTTTTTAGGGCGCATTAGCGTAGGCCTCTTCGGGGGATTGGCCCCCTACGTGGGGATTATCTTTTCCTTTCCGTATTATCGAATTCTCAGTTCTTTCGGTTTTCTGCATATAATTCTTAGAGTGGTCTTTACTCTTATCAATTAGGTGTGGTGAACGTGGATCATCGGAGCGATGGTGACTACTCGAACGATGGACGACCGTTTCCACGCGTTAGAGAAGACCACCGAAGAATTAAAGCAGACCACCACTTCGCTATCTACCAAAGTTAACGAGATACGTGTTCAAGTCCACACTATGGGCGTTCAACAGGAAAAAATTATGGCAGCAATGCGCAAATTTATGGGCGGAAAACAGCACGACGGCGACGACGGTGCCCAAACTGAAAGCTACAACGCCCACACGTCAATGCTGCCAGGCGCTCCACCACGACTTATGCCGGTTTTCGATGGTACGAATGCTCTCGCGTGGCTTGCTCGCGCTGAGCAGTTCTTCCTCGTGTCGCACACACCCTCCGAGGATCGGTTGACCCTAGCCATGGCTGCACTGGCTGGTCCGCTCTTCCATGGATCCAACTCCTCCGTCTTCGCATCCCATCCCTATCTTGGGATCGTTTCACACATGAGTTGATGCTATGGTTCGGCGATAAGCCCTTTCCGCCACCTACAGTTCCCTCCACTAGCTTTCCTTGCGTGACATCACCTCTACCTACATCTCGCCACATCAATGCGGGATTCTCATTTCCGACACCGCAACACTCCATGGCAGCCTCCTCAAGCTCTCCTCCTTGCCGTTATTTGGTTTATGATGGTGATGAAGACGCCCTCGAGGACAATGTCTTAGACACTACGAAACCCGACCTCGGTCTACAATTGCCGGAACAATCTTCACAAGGCTCAGGTATCCCGCACGCTCCAATTCTTTGGCACTATCGTCTCTCACAAGTTCTCGGAGATGGTCGACAGTGTATCTGTTGCGGAGGAGAAGAAATCTTGGGATATGAGCACCGCGAAGAACATTGAAGCTGCTAGTGATAGGAAGGCTGAAGACAACGCCTTGTTCAAAGCTAAGGAATATACAAGAGCTTCCAAGAAGTATATGCAGACACCGGAGTTTATTGAAGGTGAGGGAATCATCGTCGGCCAGAGCGGGAATCGCCAAAAGAATTGTTTGATGCAAGCCCACCTTCATTATTGGCACGTGTGCTCGATCGCCGTTGGGTCTCACGCGACAGGGAACATGTCAATGAGATATTGGTTGACTGGGAGGGGCATGCATTGGAAGAAGCAACATGGGACGTGTAGGGGACGTTTTGATTTTTTCCTCCGCCTTGAGGGCAAGGCTGTTCGAGAGGGCGGCAGTTGATACGGAGTGGATGGTGTACTCACGTGACAAACGCAATGTTTGGAATGCAGGTACTGCACTCGATGATGACGTGGACGATGATTGGATCGCACAAGCCATTGGAGAAGAAGAGGGGCAGAACGTGCAAGATGATGGAGAAAGTGGTGGTTGAGGAGCATGTGTTCACTATACTTAGAATCAGTTATTTTCAGCAACATTTTCCCTTCGTAGTTTAAGTAGTAAGGATTGTAGCAGTTTGTTTATCTTATGTCTTGTTGAGTAGTTTATAATGGACGCTACGGCGTGGGCCTCTTCGGAGGATTTCTTCGGCCTCCTCGTGGGGATTATCTTATTTCAGTTTCGTATTGCTATTATTCGTTCCCTTCCCTTTCAACTTAAACCAGAAAATCGAGTGATCATTTGTTCAAACATCTCTCGTGCATTTACTTCAAATAACAATTACATTCACCAATCCGTTCGTTCTTACATATTCGGTCTTTACTCTAACATGATGGTTGAAACTCGAACCTCTGATTCCCGCTTGGGCGGTTGGGAGAAAAGTGCAGGAGAATTGAAGAAGCAGACTGATACGTTATCCAAACTGGCTAACGAAATCAACAAGCAACTCTGAAAACTCAAGAACGCAACGAGGAGTGTTTTTCTGCTTTTGGTTCGTAACTTGCGGGCTTCATGGATGAAGTGCGCTCAGCCTTGTCTTCGGACAAAGGCCTGGGCAACGGTGGTTCCACGTCCAAGGAATCTGGCCAGGGGCACACCCCTCTGACCGGCGGCTCTTCACCAGCCCCCTGCTTATGCCCACATTTGATGGCACCGACGCAATATCGTGGCTTGTTCTGGCGGAGCACTTCTTTTTCGTTTCCAATACTACATCTGAGGACTGTCTTTCCGTTGCCATGGTGGCTCTGGCCGGCCCGGCTCTCCCATGCATTCAGCTGTTGCAACGATGCCTTCCTACACTCTCATGGGACCGTTTTAAGCAGGAATGATGAAACGTTTAGACGACAACGTTGTTGTTCGGTCACCTACGTACATCACATTGGGATCCAAACCGGAGGCACATATCTACCAAGAGGAGGGACAAAAGTGCTCGGCGTTTGTCTAAAATTGATGAGCATAAGTTTGCTACACTCCAGAATCAAGATTGCTTGATGAATAGTGAGTGTAGGTCTACTACAGTATTCAAGATTCCAATCATCAAGGATAGCATGGCGCTTGATGAACCTCCGGCGAGTAGCAGACCTTCACATAGCGTGAAATTGGAAACCAAGCAGCATGCTCTGAGTGCAGCTCAGACAGCTTCCGCCGCAAACCGTGGCAGTGAATCGGCGGTGCATATCCAGCTGCTGTACACTCGAAGTTTTTGCAGAGCTGGAGCTTTTGAATTTGGCCACAGGAAATACAATCGGGTACAAGATGATCAGGAGCATTCCTGTATTCATCCCAAGTTTTTGCACTCTAACGCCACCTCCTACAAATGGGCATTCGGAGCTATTGTTGAGCTTCTGGACAATGTTGTGGAGGAGATAGACAATGATGCAACTTTTGTAAAGGTAGACCAGGCTCGTAACTCAACGCATAATTATCTTACCCTAATTTTCCAGTATGATGGGGGTGGAATGGATCCAGAACGAATGAGGAAGTGCATGAGCTGGGGTTATTCATCAAAGATAGCTAACACAACTATTGGACGATCTGGTAATGGATTCACAACAAGTACTATGCGACTAGAAGTTGATGTAATCGTTTTCAGTAGATCAAAGCAATCTGGTCGAGCATCCAGAACCAACCGGGCTGAGCAGAGCCTATACCTTATGGCTCTAGGGATGATTGGTCAAGCAACTTGACAACCGTCCTTGAGTTGTATCCCATGGGTTCAAAATTCCAACGCCGAGGAGCTGTGGCCGAGATCGAAGAGGGGGTTGTCTCTGCAGATTTACGAGGCAGATTTATGGGGCAATTTCCGTTTTTGCCAGAAGCCATTTCGGACCCGCCGTTTCGTGGCATGCTAAATCAAGTTTTGATTCAATGGGAAGGTTTGAGTGATGAGATGCCAAATGGCTGGATGTAGCAGACTTGGCGGGACAATTTCCTTTCTTTAGCCTTGCGGGCAAGGCTAATTCGACGGGGAAGGTAATTGATACGACGTGGAGGTGTATGCTCGTGGGCCGCGTCGCGGTTGGGCTGATCCATCATCGATGGATAAGACTGTGGATTAGAAGGAAAGTGTGGAGGAGATGAATGAAGATTGAAATCATGTTGCTGGCAGATTGTGAAGAAAAGTCTAGAAGATTGGATTAGCAATCATTTCCTTTTATGTTGATTTATTTCCTTAGTTTGCAGATTTTAATCGATAGCTAGCCTCTATATAATGCATGTCGCTTGAGACAATAAGGATCTTTTGGGGGGGAAGATCGCATTTTTGCGTATGGCCTCTGCGGAGGAGTTTGGTTGTTTCTTTCTAGTTGCTAGTCAATATAATTGAGTGCTATTTCCTTCGTTCATTTATCCGTTCTTGTTGAGTGAATTCTACAAACAACTTATGTGCGGGAATTACTATTTACTAGTTTGGCATTTCATCAAACAATTCATGTGCTCATATTTCCAGATGCAGCTTTACTCCTAATAAAACACAACTAAAATAAAATGACAATGTTGTTCTCATTCAGACTATAAAGGGGAATAGCACCAGGGAAGGCTCAGGTGCTTGTGCTTTCTGCAGTTAGATCATTTTCGCATCCATATTACGAAGATACTACTATGGAAGCACTATTTATTCGTGTATGAATTACTTGATGCACACCTATATGGTAAGGTTCGATAATTAATGATAAAGTTTGGACGCAAATAGTGCAAATTTATTCGTAAGCCAACACCTATCTAAATATGAAACTTGAACAAATAAGAGTTTGCCACACAAATACATATTTTGCAGAAGGGATTACTGAAACTAGCAGAACATGGTCTTGCACAGGGAGCATGAAGATGCATATATACAAGGAAACAAATAGAGCAGGTTTTGATAGGACCTCGCCATGCACGACCCATGCAGACTCGACTACTACGGCCCACGAGTCACCCACGGCCCAGCCCATGCCATCAACTACTTCGACTCCTACTCGGCTTACGGGAATAAGAGATACTCGTCCAACAAGAGATAGGATAAGGCCTACAAGATTCAAGGATTATATTTCCTTTTAAGCTTATCTCTTATTTGAACTTATCTTTTATTTGTTTTAGATATTCTTCTTCTCGTTATTTTATTTTGTAATAGATTAGAGAGTCATCTTCTTGGGTTTTCTTCTTGATTCTTTCCCAAGTCGTATTGTGAATCAAGTAGGGGGATTCTATATATATGTATAGAATCCCATTAGATCGAGTCATGAGAAAACTTAATTAATACAATTATTATTTTTTCTCAAGAAGTTCTCGTTCCTTTCTCTCTTTTAAAGCTTAGCTGATCTCACGCTATTACATAGTGCATCCATATTCAATTTCTATCGAACAAATACTCTATCAGGTTTCCTGAGCTTCAATCATACTATCATTCTCAATCTCATTTATCCTAACTAATTAAGCAACTTGGACTCCATAAAGATCAAAACAACATATGATTGTCACCCTAAGATACTAAAACAGCAGCAAATAAAAAAAAATGTCCAGAATTAAACTAAAACAACATAGTGCATACCATGAACACACCAATAACCTAGAAAGATCGAACAGCACGAATCCCTAAGAAGCAAATAGACAAAAAATTCAATTCTTCAGAATCAAAACATGAAGAAAATAGTAGAAGCATACCACGGTAGTGAAGTGGTGCATAACCGGAGCGATCTCCCATTCCGACTTGTCCTGCTCCACAAATAGATTAAAAAACAATTATGTGAGACAGATGACCGGAGAGAGAAAGATGGAAAGAGAAAGTACCTTAAGCGGGTCTAGGAGGGAGAGGCAGCGGGGGCAGCGAGGGGAGCCGAGGCCCGGTTTGAGGGTGGGATCGTGGTGAAGATTCCCTCTACGCAGCTTCTCTTCGTACACTTCCCGCGTCCCCATCCCAACCAATCTTCCTAATTTCCGTTGCCCGCCATTCTCAATTCATCAACGCTCAACTCTGGGCTTGATTGGGCTTCCGACATTCCTTCTATTTCAAGCCCAACAACCGATAATACTGCTGGCCCAACCCAATCATATGAAAAATCTGGGCTTTAAATCATTTTTTTTACTGCAATAAATCAGTTTTTTTTTAAAAAAAGTTGAATTAGCTAAGCTATACTACCTTCGTCTCAACAAATAAGTCTCAATTTGTACGCCAAACAAGAAAAATGAGATGTGTAGTTACAATTAGTTTAGAGAATAAAGAGTTAATTGTAGCCAAGTATTTTTTGTTATATTCGAAAATCAGTCTAATATTTAAAACAAATTAAAATAGCAAATGAGATTAATGTAGTAAGATTAAGTTAGTATGATTCAATTCCAGAAGAAAAGGTCTCGATTAAAGAAGATGCCCGTCCTTACTTTTATGTTGGAAGAATCTTTCTTCTTTTAAATTTATTATAGAAGATTTTTCAAACTTATTTTTTCCACACCTTTTGTTTTTTGTCATGGGAGCTGCTCTGCTCAGTCAATATTGTTATTCGTGGTAGTCGGTGGGGTAGGTGGATTTGGAATGGAAAATTTTCCAAACCCAACAAAGATCGGCCCTAGTCCCACCTGCAACAGATTTCTTACAAAATTGAAAATACTGATATTTTGAAATAAGGGTGTTTTGTTGTTTTATTGTGTGACAATATACCATTATATAATAATTATGTATTTCTCTAAAAATATAAATTGTTAATATTTCGTGATGTGTGAAATGTTTAAAATACATTCGCATTTCCCAAAAGTAGAAAGTGATGCAAGATATAGATT
>JAOWBJ010121834.1:0-13422 GCA_028566335.1 Monarda citriodora | reverse complement strand
GCACTAGGATTTAGATAAACCCCAAATTAATTGTTTGTGTTTTAATTTCTGTCGTGTGTATGTTTATCTACGAGATTAAATTCCCTGTTAAGCCGTCCTTGTGAGTTCGACTTGTGTTACACTTACTTGCTTATTACAATAGACCTCTTATTGTTGTGAGCACATATTTGTGAAACAACTGGCTCTTGCAATGGGCATTCTTGTATCCCATGACCTTGCTCTCCACAACTCTGACAAGCTGCAACCACCATGGACTGTTGAGGCTTCATCTGTGCCAATTTTATCATCTCAACAGTTCTTGTCAACTCTACAATTTGCTTGGTCACATCATACCCAGGATTGATCAACTTTACTGCAATAGGCTTCTCCAGAACACTTTTATGTTGAGAATTAGCTGCTAAATTCTCAAATATCTCAATGATATCAGCTGCTGTCCGGAACCCAATATCTTCTCCAGCTGAATTATCCACCATGTATATGAAATTTTTGGAAAGTACGTCGTAAAATGATTGATTGAGCAACTCATTAGGTAGATGATGGTGTGGGCACTACTGCAATAATCCTTTGAATCTGTCCCATGCATCGTGAAACATCTCTCCTTGCAGTTGGGTGAAGGTGATAATCTGAGACCTCAAATCTTGAGTCTTTATGTTCGAGTAATATCGTCCCATGAACTTCTCGTACACTTGAGTCTGATTCGTCAATGAATTGGGTGGTAGAGACATATACCATTGTCTTGCTTTGTCCTTCAAGGTGTAAGGAAAACACCTCATTCTGAAGTTGATTTCATTCAAACCATTGAGTGGTATGGTTTGAATCACGGTGTAGAATTCTCGGATGAATTGCAATGCATGTTCAATCGCCATGCCATGGAAAGAAGGGAGCATGTTGAAGTGCATTGCCTTCAGCTCATAATTCCGGGCTGCATCACCCAACACAATGGTGGAAGATGTGTCTCCCAAGATAGGTCGTGCGAAATCCCTCATGTTCCTCATCGCATTCTCGCCATATTCGACCATGTTTGCTAAGTGAACCTCTTCTTCAACAGAATTTCTGGAATCAACTTCTTCGTACTCGGATTCAAGATCGTCAACTGCTTCTTCCTCTTCTTAAATTACAGTGGAACTTATCTCGTCGTATCTTTGCTCCTCAACGTACACAAATGTCTTACGCTTCAAGCTCCTACGCCCATGCATAAACACTTACAAAGACTAGGAAATGGGTTAAATGCACAGCGAGGAAAGAAGGAAAAGAAAAAATACAAATAAAAAGAAAAACAAATAAAAACAGAAAATACACAAATAATTGCCTAAAGCCTTCCCCGACAACGGCGCCAAATTTTTTTCAACCTATTTAGTGATAGGTTCTCGCAATTAAACGAGGACTATTGGAGTTAGAGTACGTTGACACGAGTCAATCCAAGGAAGACTACTATCGGCAACAATTCATGCAAACAATTCCTAAGCTAAACACACGAAACATTTTTTTTAAGAAGTTTTTGAAGTCAAAATAATTGAAGCAAAACCAATATGTAAGCTAAAATGACTTGCACCAAGGGAAACAAAACTTTAGAGTTAAGAAGTCTCATACGTAGATCAATCCATCATTCTTATACTAATCAATTGAGCATACAATATCTCAAAATTCAATCATATCTTTAGCACCCGCAATCAATATAAAATTACACCTTCAAAGCATAAACAATCGATAACCATTTATATGAACCCGGTCCGAATGATCCTTGTTAAATAATCTACAACGTTTAACTAGACAATCCACCCCCCGTTAATGAGCTATTTAAATCTCAAATTAATATAGTTTACCAACCACGATTAATTTATACACAAGATTCAAATACTTTCGAAATCATCATATTCAACAAGTAGCAAGCACAAGAATGATAAACGTAATCTACTGCAGAGATTCCAACCCTAGATTAGAAATCTAGCAATCCATATTAAAGTTGCTAGAATTTAAATGGAGAGAAGGTTTCATGAAAAGATGATAATTAAAATAAAGAAAGGAATCCTTACAATTCACTGAAATTCCATGATTAATCCATGCTAGGAAGCTTGAAATCCACAAAGAAATTACAACTAAACTAAGTAATAATCTAGAGAAATTCCTAAGAGAGAGTTCCCAATGGTTCTGTGCGAAAGAAGAAAATGAAAGCTGCTTAAAAATGGAGGTTTGGGCGTGTTTTTAAGGAAAAGTAACTTCCCAGCCGTGGCTGGAGTGGTGTTCTGGAAACTAGCGCACCCTCTACCAATGAAGGCTGAAACTCCACCCTTGACTCACTTGATGTTCTGCCTCATTATTTTGTTCTTCTCCAGCCACGACTGGAAATTCCAGCCGTGGCTGGAATCATGTTCTACTCCATTTTTTTCTCTTACATCCCAGAATTTGAATTGTAGCTTCGATGATACTCCTCTTTCAGTCTTTTTCGACCGCGCCGTGGAACGTGCGCACGATTTTGGTCCCGTTCATCTCGATCTTCGCTTATAAACACGGGCATTCAACCATATTTCCTACAAAAAGAAATATATACGAATTAAGATTGAAAAATATCACCATAAAACTACAAGTTAAACAAAATGTCATGATCAAAATATGGAAAATATGAACAATAATTACCAAAACACCATTGTTCGCTATATAGACGTACTAACGGGTCCATATCAATGAAAACTGAGGCCCTGTGTTAATTTTAAAATTACCCTTTAAATATTATTAAAATATGACTTAAAAATAATAATATAACGACAATGTCTTACAAAATACTACATAAAATCTTATTTTTCTTCTTTAATAAAGAAAAAAAAAAACAACATATTCCTAACTTGTCTGGCAAAAATTTTCAACGAACCCCTACGAATCAGCGCTCGGTGCTGGCCAAAATCTATATTCCACCACACTCTGAGTAATGACTAATGACAATCCCACGCTATTACAGAGAATATAACCATATTAAAAGTTTGGAGTTGGGCGAGATTGAAGTATCTTGAAAATATGTAGGAGAAAATTTTTCCATTGAATTCCATCAGTTTAGATAGAATTAATATAAAAGACGTTGATGTCTTAGAATTAGAATTGTAATTTAATAAAAGAAGGAATATAAGAATCTCGGAAGAAGAAAAAAGAGGGAAAGAGCGCAACTGTTCGAAGAAGAAGATATGCTCATATCAAAAATAAAATAAAATAAAAATAAACTTGGGCTTGTATAAAAATTTTGGGCTCATTTATTTTTGGGTCCTGTTCTGAATAGCTTGTTGGGCTTTTAAAGGAACGGGTACTCATTGTATATTAACTAGTAGTAATATATATTTTTAACTTTGTACGTGTACATATAAAGTTATATACTACATCCATCTCACCTAATTAGTTCTACTTTGAATTGGTACAAAAGTCAATGAAATTGAAGATATGTAGTTATAATTAATTATGAGGAGGATGACTTAATTCTAACCAAGTATTTTTTGTTATTTTAAGAAATGAGACTAATAAATGAGATGTACCAAAATGAAAAGTGGAAAATAAGAGCTTGGGCAAAGAGAACACGTCGGCAGAATTCGGATGATGAGTTTGCTAGTGTTCCTCCGATTAAATTAACAAACAAAGCCCAAAGTGGACAAGAAGAGCCATAAACAGTAAAATTGTTAAAGGATAAGGACAAAAAACTACAAGTCAACTCGAAAGTGAGTTTCCAAAACTCGCTGGTAGAATTTGTCCGCAAATTCTTGTGGAAACGATTCAGAAGTTAACGAACGATTGAGAAGTTAACGAAAACCCCAAAGGATCAAGTCCACGAGATGGGATTCAGAAATATCCTTAAGCTTTAGGTTAAATGAATCCCTTGGAGACTTGGATATTGGTTGTTAGATCTAACCGGAGGCTCCACGTTGACCTGATAATGTCATTCGTGTTTTCGGTACAAATGGGAGTGTGTATCTATCTTCTGAGGATTTATCGAGTGAAGATAAAGACGAAGTGTTTGTACGGACGAAGTAAAATGACGGACTTCAATACCAAAAGGGAGTTTAGTGCATACAATTCAAAGTAAATTGTTTGACTTCGACAGAGTTTAACGCAACGGAATGGCGTTAATTCATAACATTACAACTCGCGTTCCAAAATACACAACAACTACAAAAGATGGACGGACCGAAAAGACAGTGAATTCAGGTGCATGTACGGGGACATGCACCACCAAGGTCTTCCTCATTACTTTGAACAACAACAAAATCCACTCCGTCACGACCTCGGACCACCCTGCTCAACCTGCACATAAGGAAAACGTGTACATGACTGAGTAGTTTGAAGCACTCACTGGACACATGCCTAAACATTTTATACCAAGCCATAAACAAGAGGATCATAGGGGTTAAGGAAAAACCTATGTCCTTGAAAACATTTTAAGTAAACGACTGCAGTCTTTCTCTTTAGTAATCCTCCATACCTGCCTTTTAAATAACCTGATCTAGGGAAGTTAGCCGACCTCAACCTAGAACCTTGATCGCTTACCTCGCGGTAAAGCGAACCTGAAGTGCACTAACCTGAGTAACACATGCTCAGGCCTGATCGTATCTCATGTAAAATGGCACAAAGCGGACAGGTAAGCATCATACAAAACAAGTCTTTATATGACATGGTAATTTAAAAGAAATAACTTAACAGTTCGTAAAAGAAGTTCGCCTCGGTGACTAGTCACACGAGGGTTTCAGTTCGAAAGCCAACCTCTTACTTCACTTCGCCCGCCGGCTAGCACTGCCGAACTGAATCACAGCTCCTCTTTCGAACAACCTTAGAAAAATAATAACATATAACCATCCATAAGATTCACATAATAGAGGCCGAACTCACACATGAGTTCAGTAACGACTCTTAAAGATTCGGGGTTGAGACGAACTGATATGGACTCTTCTAAGTTTTTCGAGAAAAGTTCTAGCAGAATAATCTATTTTACATGCTATCCTTTCTACTTGTTTTGAGTATCCTGAGTATACTCTGATCAAGCAATTCTAGCAAACTGGTCTAGAATGAACTGAACAGACTGGGCGGTTTGACCGAACTGAAACTGCTCTGGCTCACTTCGCAGTTCGCTTAACGACCCACTTGTACTTGGGTGACTGATCTCTAAGACTCAAATGATTTAGGTGTAAAAACATCTGACACTCTTCTAGACGCTTATTGAACTTAATCATTTTCTATTTAAGGACAGAAAACCCTGTATGAACAACCTTAACAAATCTTACTACTTTTCATGCTCGATACTACATCGAAGAAAGCATATTAGAGAAGAAATTATAAAACCTTATTCCAAAGTTTTACTTAAAAATAGTTTAACCACAGGGACTCAGGAAAATCCTAGAACTCGAAGGTTTCTATAATGAGTTTGATTTAGCTGAAAACTCGACACGACTTAGGACTTACTCGTAAACAAAATACCAAACTCTTACTAATGAAATAGTTAAAGAAATTACCTCAGAGATTTTGAACTGATCGAGACTGGTCCTAAGCTCCGGTTACTTCCTTCTCTCGGTTTCTCTTTCACTCTCGCTCTTACTTATTTCAAGTGTAAATGTCGAATCGATAATGGCAGCAGCTTGGAATGTTAAAGTTATATGGGTATTTATTGGGGTGTATGGTTGTAACGACCCGGACCCGGAATAAGGAAATTGGGCCCGAAAAGTCGCCATGTGTCGTTCGAAATCAAGGAAACGGTAAGGCTTTGGGGTCGAGCGGAAATCATACGCTGAGCGAATAGGGTTATTTGCTTGTTGTTTCATCTTAAAATCTTTGTTTGAAAGCCATCTTTTGGAAGTGAATTCATTGAAAGCCTTAACTAACATTTATAACTTTGAGAAAACAACTCACGTGCTTTGGCCCTGGCCGAGCGAACTATTAAGTCGCTTGCGATAAATAAAGTGAACTCTTCAGGAATACGTTCATCATATTTTGTTACTCGAAACATCCACAATACTTTTACAAGGATGGCTGGGTAAATACAACTAAATAATATGATTGGGTACAACGAAAGCGAATTTGATAACTTGAGCGACCTCGTCTCTTGGGAAAGTTTTGAAAGCAAGAGGCGACCTAAAATCTGAAAAGACTAATTGGCTCTACAGTGAGCACCTACTGAATTACAAAACTAGCAACCGGGATTGGAGCCACGGTGCATCTTTATCATAAATAAAAGCCTTAAGGGCTGGGACTAAGTAGTAGAAAGAGGAAAAGTGAGAGTAAGAGTGAGAATTTATCCCAAAATGTTATGAGCGAAATAGATCCATGATAGGATCCTTATGAGCAAAATAGATATATACTTAGACTCTCATGAACAAAAATAACGGATACAAGTATGAAGACTTACACCACCAAGCGCCTTTTCACAAAACCGCTCCACCAAAACCCGCTCGCCACCGCTTCCATGTAGACCATGACCTGCTCAACCTACACACAGGGAAAACGCATACAAGGCTGAGTACTTTGAAGCACTCAGTGGACACTTCGCCCGAAACCACTTGCAAAACAAAGGAATAACAACAATAACTTGAAAAAGAGTGACACAGTTAAAAACCATGGAGCCTTGGCTCGTGAAACCATTACTGTGAAGCCTTTGCCATATCTAGCCTTTAATAACCTGATCTAGGGAGAGTGGCCACTCTCCACTAGAATCTCGATCGCTTGCCTGAGCAGAGCGAACCTAGTGCACTTACCGGAGTAACACATGCTCGAGCCGATCGTATCATGAAACCTTGGCACACAACCGATGGATAGGCTTTATGAAACCTCATAGCATCATCACAACAACACAACTTAAAAGAGAGCGACTTAGAAGTCCTCTCTGTGAAAACTCGCTTTAAAAGACAATCCGCTCGGCGTTTGGTCGCTCGAGGGTTTTAACCCGCTTAGGGTACTTTGGTTTAAAAAGCCCACACATGGGTCCTTAGTTAGAAAGCCCACCTCTTCGCTGCTCAGGTGATGGTCGCTTAACGCTCACGTATATAGTTCTTCCTTCACGCTCCCTTAAGAATACAAGAGCGAAAATACTCATAAGAAACACATTCTTAACTAACAATCTAGTTCGCTTCTGGCTATCTCATCTTATCTTGATTAAAACAGCTTCTAGCAGAATATACTTACTCATCCTCTTACTACAAGGACCTTTCAACAGAAACAAAACTTCCCAATCTTTCCGAAAGAAGCATTTGGCTAAAGAAACATTTTTGGCTTAGTTTTACTCAACTTATGTTATGGTAGTTTGAAAACAAATAGTTCAAGGATAGCTTTAAAACCAATGAAGCTCAAATATAATCAAGACCTTAGTGAAAACATAGGAAATCATTGTACGTTCTTGAGAAAGGTTTTTCCGGCCAGGCTTCGCATAAAATACTTAAACATTTGAAGAAGAGGTTTTTACCTTGGAACTCCGACTTCGAAAAGTTAAGACTTCCGGCTGCCTTTCTTTACTTTCGGTCTTTCTCTCCCTCTCTTAAGTTTTTGAGAAAAGTTTGAAGTTGCAGTGAGAAAATAAATTTCAGAGTGGGAATATTTATAGGGGTGTTACTCCCTTTTGAATAAAATAAATAAGGAGGAAAATAACTGTTTTCAAAATAAATGTTTTTGGATAAATATTTTTGAATTAAAGTAACGTCTGAAATGATTTTGCAGAAAAGGACATCTAGCCGTGATCAACTAGGCTGTGGCGTGTTCTCAGAAAAGTAACTGACACCTAATAAATGTGCCTGGCGCAACTATAGAGTTAGCTCTTGCCAACATCGCTCTCCGCTCCTTGAGCGGACTATCTCGAGCGAACTCGCTCGCTATGAAGTCGCTTGAAACCTTTTCTCTCATATGAAACCTCTTTGTTCTCGGAGCAGAAGGCAACGAATCCACTTGTTCGCGTTGTCCGCTCGGAACGTCTTCGAGCTTTTCAACTCGCTTTCATCCACACAAGCGGACTTGTTCGACTCGCTCACTCTTTAAACTTTCATCTAAGGAATGAACTCAAGCGACTTAAGGATCGCTTCCAAACATTTACTCGCTTAGCCTTGGCTATAATTACTCTTCTCAAACTTTTTAGACACTCAAGGTGCTTCGCCTTGGCGATATTATACAAATAACTTAAAACCTTCTCTTTTAGGAATATTCATGTGTTGGAACTTTGAAGCGAAATTGCTTATTTTATTATTTCAAAATTCGGGTTTTTACAATGGTGATTCTTAGGCCTCTAATCTAATCAAATGATTTGGACTGGTGCATTTTTATTGGTGGTGGCGGGTTTGTAAGAAAGGTAAGCACGAGATTGGGCAGTTTGGGCGGTGGCTTGCTGCAGCTAGGAGAAAAGGTATTGAGCAATCACAAGGTAGACTCTCATTGGCTGAAATTATTTATTCCATTTTATTTGGATGAGTGGCATGTGTGAATGCTGATTGAGCATCACTGCCTCAGTGTACTGACTCTAAGTGATGCTGAACACTGACTCACTAAGGGTTGTCACTTCGGCACTGCCGAAGTCCAGGCGGACTCACTCTTATTTGGTGCTGTAACATGGGGCGCGAACTCGATTCACATAGCAACGCTCCGCGCGGTGCGAACTCAACTTAAGAATGATGGGTAAGGCGAACTCATCTATGGAAAGTCACGAGCTTAACTCGTCTACTTGGAGCGTTACGTACAACCGGGTGATACGAACTCCGGGCAACGTTCAAACTAAACTAGGATAAAATGCCGAACTCGTCACCCTTAGGCTGAATAACAGAACACTTAAATATTACAAGCATAACTTTCAAGTGATAAGCTCAGTCACTTCACAACACTTAATCATATTGCAACCATCACCACTATAGAATGTAATAGCCGAACACATTCTCATCAAAGCCATACATCCATGCACCTCAGTTAACTCGATCAATCAACAAGGTGAGAAAGCATATAACCAAGTTATGCACAAAAGGACACATAATTTGAACATGGCCGAACTCAAATATCTCATCTTATTTCTATTCTCATAAAAGAGCAAAATTCATGCTAAATCTATTACAAAGCAGGTTTTAATCACTCGGGCTGTTACATCTTACTCACTTTAGAAAAATTTCGTTCTCGAAATTTGCTTACCTACTTAAACAACTCGGGGTAGCTCACATTCCCTCTTCGAGCTCCCAGGTAGCCTCTTCTCGCTCTTGGTTCTATAGTACCTTTACCTAAGTGATGGACTTGTTTCTAAGCTGCTGCACTTTACGGTCTAGGATTGCTTTAGGTCTTCTCTCATAGCTCAGGGCGGGCGCAAGCTCGACTTCTTCCTGTCGAACTATGTGTCTTAGGTCGTACACATACTTGCGAAGTTGAGATACATGAAACAATTTATGCCTATTGCTCAAGTTTGGCGGCAAGGCTATTCTATAGGTGACATGGCCTATCTTCTCTAGAATCTCATAAGGTCCGATTAAACGTGGCTTCAACATTCCTCTCACTCCGAACCTTAGAATCCATTTCAACAGAGACACCTTCTAGAACACCTTGTCTCCCTCTGCGAACTGAACCTCGGCGCGTCCGCAATCTGCGTAGACCTTTTGCCTATCTTGAGCTTCCTTCATCCGTGCTCTAATTTGGCGTATTATCTTGACCATTTCAGTTATCGCATCGGGGCCTAGCAATTTCCTCCCTCCAACTCCATCCCAGTAGAGCGAGGATCTGCACTTCTTCCCATAGAGGGCTTCATATGGGGACATGCTAATAGTGGCTTGGTAACTGTTGTTGTAGGCGAACTCTACTAATGGCAACATGGGCTCCCATTGACCACTTCGGTCAATCACTACTGATCTCAGCATATCCTCTAGAGTTTAGATGGTCCTGTCTGACTTTCCGTCCGATTGGGATGATACCGGAACTGAAATTTATCTTAGTTCCCATCTGTTTCTACAAACTCTTCCAAAATCGCGAGGTAAACTTAGGATTCCTATCCGAAGTGATCGACTTCAGCACTCCGTGCAAATGCACGATCTCTCAAACATAAAGCTGGGCAAGCTTCTCCGAAGTCAAAGTCATAGAAACAGGGAGAAAATGAGCACTTTTCATCAAGCGATCTACTCCTACCCATATCGCAGTACTTCCTCTCCTCGACTTCGGCAAACCGGCTTCGAAGTCCATGGCAATGTGATTCCACTTTCACTCAGGGATCTCTAGTGGCTGCAATATCCTGTAAGGTCGCTGGTGGATGGCCTTGACTTGCTAGAAATTCAATACTTCCTCACGTAAGAGGCTAAATCCTTCTTCATCCCTTCCTACCAGGATCTACTCTTCAAATCTTGGTACATCTTCGTATTGCCGGGGTGAGCGGTGTATGGGGTATCGTGAGCCTCACTTATAATCTCATTCCTCAACTCTTCACTCCGAGGAACACATAATCTTCCACTAAGGGTGGTAGCATTATCGACCTCTTCTCGTAACAATCCGGGTTCTGCCATCCTTATCTTCAAACGAACTCCTTCTAGGACCTCGTCCTTTCTTTGTGCTTCAATGACCCAACTTCTCAGGTCAGGTGCTACTACCAACATGGCGATTACTCCCTCAATTGTCTTGGGCGGGGAAATGACTTCCAGCTTCATCCTTTCGAATTCCCTTACGAGCACTTCTTCTTCCCAGATGAAACTCGCGAGCTCAGACGAATTCTTATGACTCAAGGCATCTGCCACCACATTGGCTTTACCCGGGTGGTAATTAATTTCGCAGTCATAATCCTTCACTAACTTAAGCCATCTTCTCTGCCTCATGTTAAGATCTTTTTGCTCGAAGAAATACTTAAGGCTCTTATGGTCGGTATATATCTCACACCGAACTCCATGGAGATAGTGCCTCTAGATCATTAACGCATGCACTACGACAGCTAACTCTAGATCGTGGGTCGGGTAATTCTGCTCGTGCAGCCTAAGTTGTCGCGACGCATACACTATAACCCTTCCTTCCTACATTAGCACACATCCGAGCCCACACTTCGAGGCATCAATGTAGATCATGTACTCTTTATTCTGCTTGGGGACAGCGAGAATGGGTGCGGTCGTTAGCTTCTCCTTTAGCCCTTGAAAACTTTCCCCGCAGTCCAGCGACCACTCAAACTTCACACCCTTGTGCAACAGTTGGGTGAGGGGCTTCGCTATTCGGGAGAATCCTTCAATAAACCTCCGATAATACCCTACCAATCTTAGGAAGGTTCAGATCTTATTAGGAGTGGTTGGGATCTTCCAATTCTGCATTGCTTCCATCTTAGCTGGATCGACTTGGATTCCCTTGGATGACACAATGTGACCGAGAAAGGCTATTTCGGTCAACCAAAACTCGCACTGATTGAACTTAGCAAAAAACTTCTCCGCTCTCAATGTCCCTTACACGATCCTTAAGTGATCCTCATGCTCCTCTCGACTCTTGGAGTACACAAGCATATCATCGATGAAGACTAGGACGAACTTGTCCAGATAAGGGTGAAACACCCGATTCATCAAATCCATGAACACCGCTGGGGCATTAGTCAGACCGAAGGGAACGACTACGAACTCATAGTGGCCATAATGAGTTCGGAAAGCTCTCTTGGGAATATCCTCGGCTCACACATTCAACTGATGGTAACCAGATCACAGATTGATTTTTGAGAACACACTTGCTCCTCGGAGCTGATCAAACAGATCGTCGATTCGGGGCAACGGGTACTTATTCTTCAAGGTGAGCTTATTGAGTTCACGATAATCCACACACATTCGCATCGAGCCATCCTTCTTCTTAACGAACAAGACTGGGGCTCCCCACAGTGAAACACTAGGTTAGATAAATCCCGAGTTCAGCAACTCTTGCAACTGCACCTTGAGTTCTTCCAACTCCTTTGGTGCCATTCTATAGGGCGCTTTAGACACCGGGGCCGATCCAGGGTCTAATTTGATTACGAACTCCAGTTCTCTGTTCGGGGGTAGTCCGGGTAGCACTTCGGGAAAAACATCCGGGAACTCGCGTACTACATCCACATCATCCATCTTACTACGGCCTTCTCCCTTTTCTTCGTTGCTCAAATAAACGAGATATGTCGAAGTCCCTCTTCTTATCAAGTTCGAGGCTTGGATCACCGAGATGATCGACTTGAAGCCTCCCATCGAGATTCCATGAAACACTATCGCCTCTTGGCCGGGGTACCAAAACGAAATGCATCTCTCCTTACACTGAATGGTGGCGAAGTTCTCTGCTAGCCAATCCATGCCCAAGATAACATCTACGTCCGCTAAAGGCATAACACTGAGAATCCACTCTACGATCTTAAGAGAGCCTGGGGCTTGTTAATGGAGAAGAGAAAAACCTTATATTGGACTCCTTGCACTGCACATTGCATCGATCTGATGCTTGAGAAGATAGGATAGTTGCCTCAACACAAAAGTGCTTTGCAAAAGGCAATGAGAGTTAGCAATTTTATCTACAGTCATCAATATGTGCTATCACATTTCTAAAAAATTGCAAAGAAAGATCTCGTCCGACCAACTGCCACACTATTTACTACTGCTTTCATGACATTAGAAAGCATGTTAGAATTGAAGCAAGCTCTGCAAATGATGTTTGTATCGAGAGAATGGTCGAATTGTACATGGGCCAAGAAATCAGAAGGAAAACAAGTCAAGAAGATTGTGATGGATGATATAATTTTTTGGCCTAGTGTGGTTTATTGCATTAAAACGACACAACCCCTTGTACATGTCTTGAGGATTATTGATGGTGAGAGGAGTCCAGCCATGGGTTTTATCGAAGATGCCATTGATGAGGCGAAGATAAAGATATTGAAGAACTTGGTTGGAGAAGTGTCTTCATATAAGGAAATTTGGGATAAATCGATTTGAAGTGGGAAAAGAAACGACATAAGTATTTGCATGCGACTGTATACTACTTGAATCCTCGATTAAGGTGGAGTGAAGATGTTTCTCATCATCCAGAGATCAAATCTGGTCTGTATAGGTGTATGGATCGACTTGTTAAACATCTAAACATCTATGAGAAGATTGATAAACAACTTGATGATTTTGTTTACCAAAGAGGATTGTTCAGATTTAGGGCTTCTATGGCATTGTACTTAACACGTCCTCCAGGTATTAGTTACACATATAATATATTTTTTTATTTTTCTTTCATTTTAGACCATGATATTGCATAAATTATTACTTTTCTAATTTTGATTCGTTTATTAGTGGTGTATTGGGATAACTTTGGAGATGAAGTACCAGAATTAAAAGCTTTTGCTATGAAAATTCTTGGACTTACTTGCTCAGCAAGCGCATGCGAACGTAACTGGTGTACGTTCAACCAAGTGCACACAAAGAGAAGAACTCGCTTGAGCACAAAAAAATTAAATAGTTTGGTGTACATCATGTACAACAAGAAGTTGAAGGATAAACA
>JAOWBJ010121728.1:0-13439 GCA_028566335.1 Monarda citriodora | reverse complement strand
TTCTTCCCTTTTTTTAGCCGTGAATTTATCAAATTTATTGTACTTTTTAGTGCCCTCCTTTAATTATTGCAACAGTTAGTATAATATATTTAATTTTATAATATATTTACTTTATATAATATTTGTATAATATTTTTATAATTCATTAAATTATGATATTTGTATAATATATTTAATTATATATATATATATATATATATATGCTACAGTATTCTGGTCCGACTAGTGGTTGAACCGGTCCGACCAATAAACCGGTGAACCAATAGCTTCACCGGTTCGCTTACCGGTCCGGTTTTTAAAACATTGCTTAAACTCCGATCCTCCCTTTGCCTTAATACTTTGGCCTGAGATTTCAAACTTCGACACTAAACAGACAAAACCGAATGGCTCAAGCTATAGCTTCAATGGCTGGGGCTTACGCGGCTCTTCCCAGGCAGTCCTAGAAGGCAGATTTAGTTAGCAAGGGAATCAAATCAAATCGCAACGGAATTCTTATGAGTTTTGTATGCAAAATATGGAGGATTTTGATTTTCAGATTGAGTTAATTTGTCCCGGGCACTTAGTCTAGTGGACACCAAGGTGGGCAGTGGAGCTTTAAAGCTCCCAGTGGTAAGGGTTTGATTCCCATTGGAGTAGTTTAGGTAGGATTATAGAGTAGAATAGAATTTGTTGTTAAAAAAAAAGGATTGAGTTAATTTGGGAAAAAAAATTGATTTATTTAAAAATCAAATCGAGAGGATTTTGATGAAAATCCCAAAATAGAGAGCCCAAAATAGAACTCTATAAATTCTCACCTATATAAGAGTTTTAAAATAGATTTTTTCACAATAATGAGCTCTAATTTTGGATTCTAATAATATTTATTGGGTCTCACTTTATCAAAGAAAATTAAGTGCCATAAAATTGGAAAGAAAAGAATAAAAGAAAAAAAAATACTATATTGGGTCCCATTTGTTTTAAGAGCCTGAGCTCTTGCAAAAGAGCTTCAGTTCCCTATTTTGGGCTGCCCAATAGTGTGTTTTTTTAGAGTGAGTTCTATTTCATGCCACATAAATTAGAGAATTAATTATAAGAAAAAAAAATAAGTGTAGCCCCCATTTTTTTTTCATTTTAGGAAACATGTGTAATAGCGTGTGAGATAAATCGGTTAGAAAATCATGCGTAATAGGGTGCGATCGTAGAAAATGAGCAAATTTTATGTGATCAATTAAATTTTAGTTTGTGACGACTTTTCTAGGTATGTTGCATCCTTTGTTCTTGAGAACTCCAGTCTCATTCATTCTATCTAATGTAATGACAGTGAAGTCAAGGGATCCTATTAGACTGGTCTAGGGATGGCAATGTACCCGCGGGTACCCGATACCCGCGGATACCCGACCCTAATAGGTGAGGGTTTGAGGCTTATTTGGTACCCATGGGTACGGGTATGGGTACGATTTACTATCCATTTGGTTCGCGGGTATGAGTATGGATAGTTACTATCCATACCCACGAACCCGTATACCCGCACAAATACTCGTTAAAATACTTATGAATATTACCCACAATCTATACTACTATATAATAAGAATAGACTCCCCTAAAAAATAGAAGTGTAAACATTTTTTAATGTCTAAAATGCCCTTGTTTTTCCTAAAAATAGATATGCATAACACAGACTCATGGTTGATGCATTTTTTTTAAATTCTACTTTTGGGTTTACCCTCACTCTCAAGCCCAATTGTTATTGTTTAAACTAACATCTAATTATTAGTTTTAATTTGTTTAATAAATTCATTCACATTCCAACAAAAACACAATTTATATTTAATTATTCCCGACGCAACGCGCAGGCAACACGTTAGTATATATATATATATCACGTATATACTCTATATTCTAGAGATTGACTTGCAATATTTACCGTATAATCTAGTTTAATCATATCTAGAGTAAATTGCTTTTATGCAAACATTATGTTGGAATGATGTATTTTTATTTAAATTTGTAATTTGAAATTTTATTTGAAGCTTATGATATTTAAAGTGAATTAATATCTGTTTATTTGATTTTTGTTATATTTAGACATTAAACTTATTTATGGATTTAATTATGGTTCGTGGGTTCGCGGATACCCGATGGGTTGATGGGTATCCGCGGGTAGCGGGTATGGATAGCGGATCGTACCCATCGCGGATAGTGTGTATGGGTATGGGTACGACTTTTGTTCGCGGGTATGGATATGGATAGTTACTATTCGCACCCGTCGTACCCGATTGCCATCCCTAGTCACAATTTCTAAAAATAGGAGGTGCGTAATTATTATATAGTAGTATAGATTAAAAGCTAAAATTTGTTAACCGTCAACCATCTATTTATTATATGACAATATAATAAGGAATTTCATTCGATATATTATATTTGAATATAATAGATAATATTTCTGCCTACGTATTATTAATTGGTTTAGGAAACTAATTAATAAACTCTTATGCAACTCGTAGATTCAATTGGACTCTCTCTCAAGTTATTTTAAGTGATTTTATTTTACAAATACATGTAAACAATCTTAATTGGAGTTTTTTTTTTTTTTTTTTTTTTTTAATTTCAAAACTACTTTGCCTTTTAGCTTTTTTAATTAAAACCAAACCGAATAATTGAATTCGATTAGCTCTATGGTCCGTATAACTATAAATTGAAATTCACGTATTTGGTTATAGTAATTATATATAGTAAGAGAAAAAAGTCTCAATTAAAGATAGATCCGTATAAGTGGGTGTGTGGCTAAACTTATAAACAACTTGCATTCGAAAACATTTTTAATAGTTTATAAGCATCTTTAAGTTGCTAATTATAAATTTAGCTAAACACCCCCTAAATCAGGAAATCTCAAATTAAGAATGTCTAGTTGGCAATGCTAGTCAAACACCCAATAAATCAGAAATTTCATCATCCCGAAAAGAAGTTCGAAACGAGCGGCTCTGATAAACGACAAAAGGGCATTGATGGTTTATTCCACTCAAGTCGTTCCGAGTACGATGTCGGTTTCTATAGTCACTACAAAAAAAATACCGAACTAACGTGGAATATTCCGTCACCGGAGATGTGTTTTCCGTCGCGAGAATGTGTTAACGACGGATCCGCGATGGACAACATCCGTCGTTGATTTGTTGGTCGCTGGTGACATTCACGACGGAAAATAATATGTCGCCGACGTTAACAACGGACTATCATTCACTTTCGGAGATCGTGTCACTTGTTGGTTTGTAGAAACAATGGGCACCTTCAAGTGCTACCCTCTCTCATTACTCACTATTCTTGCTTTCGAACGGTAAATGATAAGAAATTTAAAAAAGTCTAAGAATGTATATAGAAGACGTGGAATTGAAATGGAAAGTGTATTGAGAGTGAATTGGGTGTGAAAAATGATAGCAGCATGGGGTATATATATATATATATATATAATTAAAATAAATAAACTGGTCGGTCAACGGTCAAAACTGTTGACCAACCACAACGCCACGTGGCACACACGAGGGTGAAACCGGGCGTAGCAGACGGGGCTGTCTCCGGCCCGCAAGTACGGGCGCATGGCGGGCTGCAACGGGACACGGGTGTTGAGGCGAGCGCAGGCGAGGGCTCGGCTGTTAGAGCCTGCGGACTCCTGGCCCGAGTGCTCTTACTCTTAGTATGCACAAGTTATTTCTTTAAAACTCTTGTGTGGCACTGCCGCACTGGTGAATACATCGCGTACTTAGCCATCTTCATGTTTTCAAAAACTTGCAGGTTGCGCGAATTTTGGCGATGGTGGTGAAGTTGCTGAGCGTTTGCCCCCTTTTTTTTTTCTTGTTTTTGAAGTTAGGTTAAAAAAGATACATATCTTCTTATATGCATCTTATGGTTGACTCTTCTGCTGCGACACTTAGAATCATTTGCTGTATTATGATCATTAGTGACTTTGTGGACTCGAGTAGTTTGAGAACGAGCTTCTAGTTCTCGTACTTTTTATTCTTTTTGTTGTTTGAGATAGTACGTTTAAAGTTTCTTGTGAATATAGGTTTCTATGTTGCTCCTCGGATCGTTTCATTTTTGTCTTTGTGTATACTCTAAATTTCTCGAATCCCATTTCATTTTACCTTTTTAACCCAACCTTAAGTCACGCTCCGATTGGGCCGTCCTTCGGGATAAGCGGTCGTGACAAATTTTATCCGAATTAATTCTATGTAAATTTCGGTAGGAATCACTACAAGAATCGTGTTCAAAGTTTAAGGATCGCGACAGACAAAAAAAATCGACAACGTCGTCGACATATTTGCGTCAGATCCTATACGAGGTGACGCATGATAACACGCTCGAGAGTCTGTGGCGAACCGCGATAGATCTGTGACAGATCCGCGATGTATCCGTCGGCATTCCGTAGCCAAAATCTGCCAATGGAAAAAATCCGTTGGCATTTGTATTTCCCGACTACCGATTTGCTGATGGGCGTTCTGCCGGATCCTTCGACATTTCGTAGCAAATTACTGTTCCGGCGAATATTTTGACTTTAGTATAATGCCAATGTGAGTTATTTCAATGTTCGAGTTTATAATTTTTTTTTTTTCATTTTCCTTTAATTCAAGATCATGTCCATCTCATTTCAACTTTTGTCAGTCATCAAACAAAAATATCTCTCAAAATAAACGTCGAGATTAAATTAAATTAGAATAATTATATGGATATAAACTAATAAAGCCAAAATTTATGAAGTACGACTAAGATATAATTACTCTTCTTTCTTTCATTATTTTTTGTTAAAATTTTTATCATCCATTATTGCGAAGGTCAGTATAAGGGTAAAACTAAATGTGGTTGATCTATTTTGACTCAGTGGCCTTCCCAAATAGCTGCTGCTATGAATTTGATAATCTCGAGGCTGTACAGTTTGAACCAGGCTGCACAACATAACATAAATTCTTGTCACTTCACTTGCATGAATACAGGAGGACAAAAAACTACGTTAAATGTGAACATTAAACGAGTTATGGGCTCGTGACATTCTAGTCTTGAAAAATCAGCGAAGCCCGAGTATATTGTAAATTAAGATAAATTGAGAAATTGGCTTTAACAATATAACATACTACACATATTAAAATCAATAGTACCAGATAGAGGTGTGAACCAGAACAGAATCGGAATTGTCAGTTTTCAACCGGAACTGTCGGTTTTTAAACGGAACCGTCAGTTCCGGAACCGGAACATGCGGTTCCGAACCATTTCGAGGAACGAGTAGAACCGGCTGCGGTTCAGTTTTTGTTCCTCAAATATGGACGGAACCGATGGTTACTATTCCGATTCCGGTCAAGAACCGGAACAGAACCGTTTATTTTAATATTTTTTTATTTTTATTTTATATATCAATATTATATTTTTATACTAAATATTCAATGTAACATTTGATTAGTGTATTATATTATATATATATATAATATTGTATATTTGTTAAATTAAATAATTTTGTTATTTAATTTATAATTCAAGCTACAATAAAGAAGACTAGTACGAAATTGAACAATTTTCTCTACTATACAAAATACAAATAAATCTATAATAATAATAATTAACAATGTTATTAGAAATTGTAAAACAAAAAGTAATAATAATCGAATAACCAGCGTAAGAGGAAAAAAATTAAATAATTTCACATTCTCACGTATTTTTTACATTTCATAATTTGAATTGTCTCACAATTAAGTTTCTTTCTATAATCAATGAAGCATGAATCATAACCGAAAGAAAAATTAAAAATAAGAAAAAAACGGGTTTTCTCCGGTTAGAACTGAAACAGGACCGGAACTGCCGATTCTAGAACCGGAACCGTCTACTATACAGTTCTGTTTTTGTTCCAACCACTGTGGAACTGGAACCGGCGATTATGTTCCGATTCCGGAACCGTGGGCACTTCTAGTACCAGAGTACAACAATGTGCATGTATTCATTGACACTTTCATACAAAACAATTTATACTTTTAAAAAACAATACAAATTATTACTTTTATGCATAAAAATTGATACTTTATTTAATTGACCCTCTCGTAACAATTATAGTACTTTTAAAACATTGCAAAAATGTCAATTTTATTCAAACTAAATAACACTTTTAGTAACGACAATTGTCATTTTTGCCGATTTTTTTTTAATATAATTATGAGTTTGGATGAAAACCTAATCATACGGTGAGCCGTCCTCGTAGAAATTTTTGCCAAAGCAAGATAGCGAAGAAAAACGAATCAAGTAAAAGAACTTACAAGGCAAGAATGGACGTCGTTGCATCCGCACAAGA
Source organism: Monarda citriodora (assembly GCA_028566335.1). Taxonomy (NCBI): domain Eukaryota; kingdom Viridiplantae; phylum Streptophyta; class Magnoliopsida; order Lamiales; family Lamiaceae; genus Monarda; species Monarda citriodora. The sequence goes on along the minus strand of JAOWBJ010121728.1, from coordinate 7,138 downwards.
GCTCCCCATTTAACAAGTCCGTCGCTTCAAACGATCCTCCTCCCTCACTCCTCTTCACCAAACACATAATTAAAAAATAAATAAATGCAAAAAGTTGAATGTAATAAAAATATCAAGGTAAAAAAAACGAAAGGAGACCTTGTAATAGTCAACGGCCACAAAATTGGCCCACCGGTTGGCGGCGGCGGCGTGGCACGTGCGCAGCATGTCGGCGAGGCTGTCGGAATTCTGCACGCACGCCAGCAGTTTGACCGGAACCGTCCGGAAATAGTTGACCAGCACCAGAGATTTGGTGGTGTCGTTTAGCTCTGACGACTGCGCCCTATTGAAACACTCCTCTTTCATCCCCTCATCCCCATCTACTCAAAATTCCACAACACCCATAATGCGAATGAGGACCTTCTATCGCCTCGTTATATAATCACTATAACAAAATATCAGATTACCGATGAAATTGTCAACGGAATGTGTTCCGTCGGTAAAAAGACGGGTCGGCAATCGCAACGGAAATCCCGTCAGTAATCAACGACGGAAATGTGATTACTGACGGATTTTTCGTCTGTAATTACCGACGACGGAAAATAACATATTCCGTCGGTAATCCGGTGCATTTTGTCCCACGTCGTGAACTTATGAAGTAACTTGATGATCTCCCTAATTGAATACAAAAAAATAAAAATAAAAATTTTTAAAATAAAATTTAAAAATAGAAACAAAAAAGAACAATAAAAATTAAAAAATTAATAAAATTGATGGAACAAAAGATTGTCGGTAATCTGATCACCGACGGTCGATTTACCAACGGAAATGTCCCGTCGATAATTCCGTTGGTAATCACGGTGATTTACCGACTGAAATGTTCCGTCGATAATTCCGTTGGTATTACTAACGGATTTTTGGTGATAACCGACAAATTTTTCCGTCGGTAATTTGACCTTTTTTCTAGTGAATATCTTCTAATATATTAATTAATTAATCATACGTGACATAATTAATAATTTAAAGTTTACTCGCTCCGTTCTATCTAAACCGTACATTGTTACATTAAAAGACATTATAAAACCTCGTTCGCATAAATCCATTAAAAAAAACGCGACTTACTCGTGTTTAATATTAAGAGGGAATACGCGACTTTAACGTACATTGATTCTCGACCATGTAATTCCACTGGTAGGCGATGCCTTCGCTGGCTTCCTTGGATTTCACCGAAGTGAAGACGAGCAGCCTCTGGTTGTTAGCCACCATGTCGGTGACCAACGGCCAATCCGCGCCGTTAACCGGCATCTTGGATAACGGAAACCAGTACTTCATCAGACCCGCGTCCGTGAAAACCTTCGTCAGCCCGTTTGGTGCCGTCACGTAGTCTTCTAGAATCACCGTCACGATTTCCGACGGATTTCCGGTTAAGAAGGCCTCTATTTCCCTCAGCGCGTCAATCGCAAGCACCTGTTTTAGGTATACATTAAGTAAGAAAATTATTTATAGAGAGAGAGAGAGGGAGAGGGAGAGGGAGAGAGAGAGAGAGGTACGAATTTGGTGGAGTCGTAGCACTGGCCGCCGAAGGAGTGGCAGAGCCAAATGTCGCCTTGGAAGTCGTAGGTGTCGAGCATGAGAGCACGAACGCCGTTCTGAAGAATTTGAGATTTTTTTGAGTTGATTTTATCTGATTACAAAGTCTAATGGAAAAATATAGAGAGGTGGTACATTGAGCTGCTGAGAGAGGGAGTCTTCTTGGTTGGTGAAGGTCAGCCTGGGCTTGCCGTCGTCAATGGCGAAGGCGTTGTGTGTTGTCAAGAAAGCGTACTTATTGAATGGTAATGAATTGTTCTGCACTCACAGTACGTATCTTCTATTATCTCATCGTGTATATGAAAAAACAATAGATGATCTCAGTACTCGTTTGATTTCCTACCGTACCATAATAGTTTTCGCCTGAGGCACGGTTATTACAATAAAAATATTGGTAATAACGAATAAATATTGATTTCCAATTAAAATTAAAATCTACACATTATAGCAAGTAACAAACAAACGTTTACGATTTAACCAACTACACGTAAAATGTGCCGCTCTCCCATTAGCCCAAAAACTAAGGAAAAATATCATCTAAATTTTTCAGAGATAAGAAAAATATTCTCTTTGTCGCGCATATTGCATATTTTCTTATTGGGACGTCCCATATAATAATTCACTTTTCTAAAATGATAAAAGTTTTATCTCACAACTAATATTATTTTAATATTCTATCTACTTTATTGGTTTTTGTACTAAAATCAAAGTGTACTAATGAAACGGGACGGAGGGAGTATCGATTCATGGTTCTTGAATTTCGAAGAGCGAGAGCGAACGAAAGAAAGAGAGAAGTACGAGTAGGGTGAACTGGTTAGTGGCGGACGTTCTGACGCACTGGGAGCCCTCAAACGCTGCTTCACAAGAAAAGCAGTATAGGCCCGGCCCGCAATCGGAATCCGAAGAACATCCATCTCCCAACTAAAATCAAAACAATATTCATATATAAACAAGTTACAAAATATAATGATATAATTTTTACTATATATAAATGAGAAGTTATACAGTTTCTTCACCTTGCAGGTTCCATTGGAGCAGGCGGAGCAGAGCTCTAAAAGAAGCAAAGCTGTGATTGCTACCCTCCACACTTCCATGATGGCTCTGAATATTTTCTATAATTCCCAAAATTTATTGTTGGAAACGAATGAAGCTCGAATGATTTATTTTCAAGATATTTTTTCTGAGTAACCAAAGGAATAAATTAAACGTTTTGTGTGTTATGTGGAGAAAGAAAAGACGCGAAAATGTTGTCCACACATCTGTGATGCTACGATAATTTCAAACTATACAATCAAAACAAGCGTTTCCTTGACGTGCCAATCAATGCAGCTGCGACTTTTGGTATAAAATCATGACATTTTTGTTTTGGCAATAAAAGTTTAAGTTGTGACAGTTATATACGAGTTCTGGTATAAAATCATGTGTTAATTGATCATGTATGGAATTGATAATTATGCAAAAATAATTGGTCTCTAATTTCTGGTATGTGCAAAATTTTACTTTTCCAAATTATTTTTGGTGGGTTCCTTTTATGTATTCGGATTTTCTATTGCATTATGGTGTAACATTCATTATTAATTTAATTGATTAATGATACTTGACATAATTAATTTTTTTTAAATTTAACATTTATATAAGTAAAAAATATTTCCCAAATATTAAAAAAATCAATTATAATATTGTTCTTATATTAACTAAATTATGATCCGGATTTGATTCATTTTAATGAGATACAACATTGTAATAAATTATAGTAACTTCCAAACATAAATGAGTGTTATTTACTTTTGAAGACGGAGTTGCTCCGTTTTTGGTGGGTGGTAGAAGCGTGGTTCGAGGTTCGGATGGCAGCATCCTCGTCGCTTATTGTGTGTCTCTTTCTGCCAAAATGAACTTTGAACCAGAGCTTTTAGATTTTCTTCAAGGCTTAATCACCGCGTTGGACCACTATTCGCGCATTTAGATAGAGATGGACTCGGTGGTTATGGTCGCCTTACTCTCATCGGGACATCTCGGTGCTGCAAATGTGCACCACCCTATGGCATGCATTCTCGCACTGCACTGAACACTGGATGGCCGGTTCTCCCACATCTACCGGGAGGGGAACTACATTGCAGATTACCTGGCTTGCAGGGCTCAGACCCTTGCCCTCGAAACTTATGATGTTGTGTCAGCACCTCATCGTGTGAAGACGCCGCTCGGATGGATCAATTAATCCCAACTTCTGTTTCCGCTATAGGGTTGGTTGAGTACGTCTTGATTCTCCCTCCCTCATGTGATTTATATATGTTCGTTTTCTTCGTCTTTTTGATGTATTTTAGTTCTTTCTCGGGTTTGGTCACTTTTTGGCCATCCAAATGTATATTTATTTCTCTTGCTCTAGTGTAGGTAGGATGGGCCTCCTTTTGGTCCACACGACCTTGTTGGTTGTTTACTCTGTTATTGTGACTATTTTTTCTTTTTGTTTGGTAATTTTTTTCGTAGTTTTGAGTCGTGTTTTAGTTATTTTATTCGTGTTTACTTTGTTTTTCGTATTTTGTGTTTTAGGTTGGAAAAGAGTGGAAAACGAAAAAGATTGGAACGAAAAGAGCGATAATGAGAAGAGATTAAAGGGGATGAAGAAAGAAGAGAAAAGAAGAAGGAGAAGAAAGAAAAAGGTTTAATTCGTCAAATCTGGAGAAGCCAGCGACCGATGGACGTTGCGCAGTCGCTGGGATGGAGCTGAATTCACGAAGATCAGATTGGGACACCCAGCGACCGCTGGCGTGTCCGATTCCATATAGAATTCTAATTCTAGGGCTATTAACATTAGTCCCTATAAATATAAGTCTTGTGCTAAACTTTATCAGACTAATCCTAGCAGAAAAATTTTTAGTTTTTAGGCTTTCAAATACTCTCTCAATTCTTAGTTAGTTTTTACTGATTTGGAGATTTATTTCAAGTTCAAGACAGCGATCTACATTATGGTTTTTCTATTTCAATTAAAGCTTTCTTTATTTTAATTGTTGTTCTTGTCTTTCAATTTATTTATGCATGTTTAATTTATAATCTTTAGTTTAATTTATATGTGTAATATCCCGAAAAATTATATACACTAAGTTGTGTTATGTCAGTAATTTTTCTCCGGAAAAATATTAATTGTTGAACATTGTATGTAAATAAATTGGGCCAGAACTGGTAAATAAATTGGGTTAAGCCCATTAAGGATTTATCAGAGTCCAATACAGTCCATTTTTACAAGTAGGGGAAATAATTGTGTACAGATATCCTACTCAGCACAATCCCTATCAGCTAAAAATCTATCTACTGAAAAGGAAGTAAATGATGAGCTTCATCATTCAGCGAGCAGCTTCCATGAGAAGCGCTCAGCCCTTCGATACCTGCAGAAGAGTAATGAGAGTGGTTAGTACAGTAGCATTCTCAAGCCTATAAAAATCCTACTCATACAAGGAAAAGAGGGACGGCCGAGAGTGAGGGTGAGCAAGGAGCTCCTCTCTTTAGCTAGAGAGAGTGGGACGGCAAACCAGTAGAGAGAGAGTTTTTGTGCTCTCACATAAGAGAGAGAGAGAGAGAGAGAGAGAGTCAGCCGATGGAAAGGAAGAGGGAGGGGAGAGAAGCTCCTCAAGTATTAAAAAAAAGATAGGGAGAGAGAGTGAGGGGGAGACGAGTAGAATTTAGGGGGGGTGTAGTACAAGTGTGTAGGGGTGTGTGTGTGTGTGTGTGTGTGTGCAGGTGTGTGTGAGAGTGAGAGAGTTTAGTGTGTGTTCCTAGAGTGGTGTGTGTGTGTCGATTAAGATAGAGTGAGAGTGTGAGTTTTGGGTGATAAAATGGCTAACATTTTATTTTATCGGGCTTGAGTCTTGGTAGAAATTGGATCACTAAATTATTTGGGGTAGAACCAAATAATTAGAAAGAGTGATTTTAGACTGCCAAGTTAGTACCAAGAGTTAAGATTTATTCTTTCGGAGAGAGGACGACTGAATATTAGTTTTGTTGGGAGAAGCTTTGAGACTGAGTTAAGAATTTATTCTAGTAGAATAAAAAAACTCAGAAAGCGATACAAGAAGAACCCCGAGAATTATTTAACAATAGTTGGTTTATCCATCCCCAACCCAGTAAAGAGAGTCTTTATTTCCCCAATTTCCAGATACTCTCGTCCTAGTAAAATCCGAAAGAACATCCTTCCTGAAATAATTATTTATTAATTATTTGTTTCAGCTATTAGAACCAGTCCTAAAATTCCTTTAGACTCAGCCAACACCTTCACACTAGATTTTTCTTAGCAAGTCGTTTCGACTTTATGTGAGTACGAAAATTTATTTATGTCTTTTAATTGAAGGCGGTGCTAAGGAAGAGCCGTAGCAAGGGCATAGTAGAAATTGTAACTTTGCTTTAAGCACAGTTCGGGTGGGCTTTCTTAACCAGTACCCCAGTATGGGCTTTTTATTCAGTATTGGCTTTTGCCAAAAGTTGAAAGCATGTTTAAAAGAAAATAGCAATTTTCTCAGTTATATGAAAAGAATATCATGCCATAAAATGTTTTGTTTTGTATGAAGCCTATCTGATTGGCGAGACCATTATAGTTAAATCGAATTCGGGTCCTTGTAAGATCAGATATCTACATGGGCTAGTGTACACCAGGTACGTTTCACTAAGCATCGTGATCGATCACGTGACCGTAGAATGTGGCTACCTTCTCGGACACACAGTTACAGATATGGCGGATTACTAGAAGTAAAGCTTGTGCAAGCGATTTCGCAAAAAAAATGTTTTAAAGAGATCATGGGAGGTTTTAAAAGAAAAACCCTATGATTCTCAGTATGGCTTGACATAAAAATTTTGGCATGTGTTCACTGAGTACCTTGTACTCAACCCTCGTATTGTTTTTCCTCCAATATTAGGTCCCGAGGCTGTAAACAAGATGGTAGACACCATCCGTCAGATCAAAGTAAGGATCAAAGAAGCCCAGGATCGACAGAAATCTTACGGCGACCCTAAGCGGACCGAGATACAATTCGAGATTGGTGACAAAGTTTTCTTGAAACTATCTCCGTCTAAGGGGATAGTCAGATTCGGTGCTAAGGGAAAGTTGAGACCCTGATACATTGGACCCTACGAGATTCTTGAAAGAATAGGGTAGGTAGCGTATCGTCTAGCCTTACCTCCGAACTTGGGGAACAAACACAATGTGTTCTATGTGTCACAACTTAGGAAGTACGTTCACGACCCAAAACATGTACTCAAGCAAGATGAATAAGATCTTGAACCCGATCTAAGCTTTGAGAGCCAACCCGTGACAATTCTGGACAAGAAGGTCCAACAACTTCGGAATAAGTCCATTACCTCAGTAAAAGTTTTGTGAAAATACCTTGGACAGGAAGAAATCACGTGGGATGTTGGCCCGTGCACACACGTAGAGGGGGGGTGAATACGTATGTGGTTTTAAAACTTTTTCCAAGTTGTATTCAAAAACCCCTCTATGGATTAGCGAGCGCTAGATTTGAAAGTATCTAGCGGACACTAGCGATCTGTAAGCGAACGCTAGAGATAAGCTTTCTAGCGGACGCTA
>JAOWBJ010121628.1:0-13464 GCA_028566335.1 Monarda citriodora | reverse complement strand
TCAACATAATGCTTCTTCCTCTGTCTTGACAATTGTGCACTCTCTCTATTCCTTATCAGCCTTGCCTTCCTTTTCTCGTCATCATCACTCACCTCAACGTTCGCGTTATTTTCTTTATTACAGTTAGATTTTCTATGCTTGTTAATTCGAGACTCCACATTACTGTTCGGCAAATCTTCACGATCCTTTTTCCTTTTCAACAGAGAGCTGCTGAAATTATTATTATGCGGCTCTTCTGACTTAATTTTCTGATCAACGAGACTAACTCTAGTCGACCTGCTATTCATACATGGAGAAGAAATCACCGACCTTGCAGCACGATCATTTGAGTCGTCCGATACATTAGAGCCGCAATTCTCCGAAACCCGAGATTCCGGCGAAGGGTAATCGGACATCTTCACTGCACCAGGGCATTTCTCAAAAGTTTCTCTATTCGATCCGCCCGATTCCGGCGAGGGAACATTTAGAAAACCGGAAACCTGATGGGACTCCAACCCAGATAAAGCGGTATTCAGAACCCCAGAGTCATCGGAGCTGTGATCGCAGGTGAATACCCCGTCTCCGGATCCATGACACAGTTCCGAAGAATTTGATTTAAAAACGGCGTCGAAACGGTCCCCATTCGGGGCGAATTGAGGGAAATTCGCGTCGAACCCGAGTTGGGATCCAAACTCCGATTGGGTAGGATTGAGGAGCTCGTCGAGCTCATCGGCAGTCGGAATGTAGAGATCGTCGAAGGGGTCGTCGAAATCAAAATTAACGTTGTTGTGATTGTCACTAATGGTGCCATCATCATCAATGAACTGCTGGGAAAAGAAGGCGGTGTCAAATGGCGGAACCGAGAGGCCGCAATCATAATCCGCCATTTTTTCCGGCGGCGGATCATCGAAAATCAACGTGGCGTCGGCCATGACTGATCTGCTCGGTGTGATTGAATTTGAATGAATTGGGGAAAATTCTGAATTTGATTGAATTAGGGTTCAAAGATCGATTTTCTGAGTGTCGGGGGATGGAGAAGGGTCGGGTGGGTGTGGTCCGTGCTTTCGAGAGTTTGACGCGTTCCTCAAAATAAAAAATGTTTTTGCGGGTGTTTAGCGACACTTATAGTTATACTCCTTTTAATCATTTATCTCGTGTTATTTATACTACTACATCCATATCTTTTAATTAGTCTCACTTCCTTTGAGCACAATAGCCAAGGAGGTGGAACTCATAAAATGTTAATTATGGATTTAATTGTGATGAGATGTTGAGAAGTGATTGTAATTTGAGTTTAATTGTGATTAGAGGTTGAAAAGTGATTGAAATTTGAGTTTAATTGTGATGGAATGTTGGGAAGTGATTGTAATTTGTTTCCTTTATTAGGTAATGAGACTAATATATGAGACGTATGAAAAAGGAAAGTGAAACTAATGAAAGGAGATGGAGGTAGTACTATCTTCATCTCATTAAATAAAGCTCATTTATTATTTGAAGAGAAAATAAGAAAAGTAAAATGTGTGGTTGTAATTAATCATGACGGAGAGAGTTAATGGTAGCCACATATTCTTTGCTATTTTAAGAAATAAGTCTAATAAGTGAGATCTACCGAAACGGAAAATGACTCTAATTTAGCGAGATAGAGGTAGTGCTATATAACTCTATAAATAGAAAAGTTAACATTTTCTCACATGTAAAATGTCTAAAATACCTCGTTTTTTACCAAAAAATGGAAAGTGATGCACAGATAAATCCGGGTTCGATTCCTGACTGGTGCATTTATTCTTTTTCTTTTTTAATTCTACTTTTGGGCCTACTCTCTGAAGCTCAATAACTATTATTTAAACTAACAACTAATTTTATTTTTAATTTGCTTAAATTCATTCACATTCCAACATATACACAATTTATATTTAATTTTTTTCGGCGCAACGCGCGGACAGCACGCTAGTTAGTTATTTATTATTTACTGCCTCTATCTTTTAGTATTAAATTCATTTTTTATATCAATCGAGAATATATATTTGTTACTACCCCTATCTCATTATATTAGATCCAATTACTATTTTTTTGAACAACAAAGTATACTCTATTCTAATCCTACCTAAATTATACCAATGGGAAACGAACCCTCCCCACTGGAAGCTTAAAACTTCACTGCCACCTTGTAGACCCAATTACTATTTGGGGAGAAAATAAGAAAAGTAAAATGTGTGGTTGTAATTAATTATGAGGAGAGAGAGTTAATGATAACCACATATTCTTTGCTATTTTAAGAAATGGGTCTAATAAATGAGATGTACCAAAACGGAAAGTGGATCTAATTTAGCGAGATGGAGGTAGTATATCATTAATTTTATTTTATTTTATTTTTAAATCTGTCTAAATAAACGCTTTAGCAAAAGTTGATTATGCAGTAAATAATTGCCACTGAAGTCAATGGCCAATTTATAACCTACCGCGTCCATCTGATTTCATTATTTTTTCCTACATCTCATTTATTAGTCCATTATCCAAAATAGAAACAAATTATAATCACTTCCCAACATTCTGTCATAATTAAACTCAAATTACAATCATTTCTTAACCTCTAATCACAATTAAACTCAAATTACAATCACTTCTTGTAACGGCCCGAATTTTAAGAGTCGATATTAATAAAATTTCGCTCCAAGGTTTTACTACGTTTCTTTTAAGAAAAGAGTTTAAGGTTATTTTATGTTATTAAAGCACTTATGTGCTTAAATAAATGGGAGCATGTACTCTCAATAAGCAAACGATCAATGATGGCTACATACGTAAGTTATTAAAGTTGTACCGAATTCACTTAGCTAGTGACTACTTATTTACAAATAACTATGATTGTTTAAAGCGACTCCAGTTGTCGCTTGAGAATTCCGCTAAAGGTTGTATGTAGAAAGGGTTTAAACTTAGCGAGTCCGCTCCGAGCAGTTCGGAGCCACTCAGAGTTCGCTTCAAGTCCGGAGCGAACTATGTAGAAGTTCGCTCGAGATGAGCGGTAGCGAAACAGTAAGATCGCTCAAGATTAGCGGTGGGTCGCTCCAAGCGAATTTTTATGAGTGATTTTTGTACCTCGAGCGAGTTCGCTCGAGGGAGTCCGCTCGAGAAGCGAGAACCAACGAGCTATCTTGAGAGGCGTGCCAAGTGCATTAATTATGTGTCAGTCAACATTACTTTCTCTGCAACACGCCACCGCCTTTAACGACAGTACAATATGTCATTTTTTGCAAAAGCCATGCCGATTTTAATTATTATAAAATTATGTTTTATTTAAATTCTGAAAAAAGGGTACACCGCACCCCTATAAATACCCCCACCTTTGGGATTCATTCATTTTGCTGTCATTTTACAAATTTCATCTAAAACTTAGAGAGAGAGAGAGAGACCGAGGGAAGAGAAGGAACTAGTTTGGAAACTTGTTCAAAGTCTTAAGGTAAAATCTTCACCCTGTCTCATTTGATATGTTGGTGTCTTTAAACTATATTTTGTTTTTAACTAGATCAAAATCCATTTTCAAGCATCAAGTATTTCCCGAATCACTGTAACCCAAAATACTTTGAGTAAAGGCTAAATCAAAGTTTGATAATTCCTTAAGTATATTTTCTTCAATAAAGAAACAAGCATGGAAAGAAGCTAAAAAGTCCGGAACCCTCAATGTTTTCTTCATTCTTTTAAAGGAGTGTTAATCCGCTCAGTTCAGACTCGAACTTTATCTTCGATAGGATTAGAAAATCTTATTCTGCTAGAGCTTTTCTAAAAAGGTAAAGATATATGATAAGTTATTTCTGCTAGAGTTTTTCTCGAGAGATTCATGTACGATAAGTGAAACCAAAATCGCTCCAAAACCCACCCCTAGTCTCGAACGACAAATTAGCCGAGAGAGTTTACGCTTACTTAAAGCTATGCCTTATGTATATTCACTCTTACTTTTTAAGGGTATTTGAAAGAGGAGAAATGAGCTAGCAAGCGACATTTCCAAGAGATCAAACCCAAGCGACTGTTAAGGTGAGCTTTCTAACTAAGGACCCCAAACGGGTTAAAACCCTCGAGCGACCAGTAGCCGAGTGGATTATTTGAAGCGATTACTGTTAAAGCGATTATACATTGCTTTTCTTTTAGAACTAAAAATGCTATAAAAGTTTGATGTTTAATATGATGCTTATCTGTCGGCTGTGTGCCAAGGTTTCTGAGATACGATCGGTCTGAGCATGTGTTGCTCAGGTAGTGCACTTAAGGTTCGCTTTGCTCAGGCAAGTAATTGAGGTTCTAGGTTGAGGTCGGCCAACCTCCCTATATCGGGTTATTTGAGGGCAGATATGACGAAGTACTAGAGTTATGAAGGTTTTACGAGCATAGGCTCTTTCTAAAATTCTATGCTCTTATTCATGTATGACTGTTAATGAAGTGACTTTTGGGCAAAGTGTCCATTGAGTGCTTTAAAGTACTCAGCCATGTGCATGTTTTCCTTGTGTGTAGGTTGAGCAGGCTACGTCGAAGTGGAAGCGGTGATGAGCGGGGTTTTGCTGAAGCGGATTTTTTTTGAAGTAGAACTTGGTGGTGCAAGTCTCCACACTTGCATCTAGTGTTTTGTGTCCAAACTCTTTTCTTCTGGATTTGATGGTCATGTAATTGTTAAACAGGTGTACCACCCCCTCGCTTTTCCCAAATAATTTATTTTGATTACAATTTCGCTTGCTTATGATGCCAACTATTTCATCTTCGCATGAGTCTTACTAACTATGTTTACCGCTCCAAAGATCCTTATGTGATTTTAACTGAAATTTCTCAAAATTTTGATTTTCGCTTCAAAACTTTCGAGCGACCTTTTCGCTTATACCCAGGGTTACCACCTTCGCTATAAGAAAGGCTTGTAATTCAATTGAAGAAAATTATATGCCAAGGGTTATCTTCAAGCCATTTTCAAACTTCCTCCACTCTGAAATATCAAGCGATTTTCAAAGTAACTTGATCAAAGCGATTTTGTTGGAGCGATCCGCTCCAATTACTTTCAAGCTATCTCTTATCAAAACCACTTGACCCGAATAATACTCTTTCAAGCAATATACAAGGAGATCCTCTCCAATAATTTCAAGCAACTTTTTACTCCAATTCTCTCGGGGCAAATGATAATTTTTAAAGCGATATTCCAATTCCCGCTCGAATAATTTCTAAGCGACATTATGTAAATATCTAAAGTGAAGTTTTAAAGAGGTTCTTAACCCAAGCGATAATTCCAGTAATCGCTCAAAAAGTCAAGTTCAACTTAAATACATAGTTTTCACCGTTGATGTGCCCTTAATCATGCTATAGTAATGACCTTTCGGGCTCGGTTTTCCGTAAAGGGGTCCAGGGTCGTTACAGCAGTGGTATCAGAGCTTTTGGCTCGCTCAGAAATCCAATTGTCTTATTCTTTTTTGAATTGCGTCAGTCTCACTAAAAATAAGATTAAGGTTCTTCAGCAAAAGCCCGTCACCGCGACCCGACCTGCTCAACACGGACTAAGGTACGTTTTAAGAAGAGGTTTCGATTAAGGATTTACCGCTTGAGGGATTGGGTATTTAGCTATTTTGCCTGTCAACGTGGTAGGGACTTGCTTGTCTACTTGCTTATGTGACCTACGTGCCTAACTGAAATCGTTACCTTGTGTGAACCTTATGTGCCTAGGAAGACTTGCTTGACTATGTGAAACTTACTTGACCATGTGCTCTAAGTGAACCTTATGTGCTATGCTCGGGTTTCCGAATCTGCTTAACTTAGAAAGGCGTTTGAATTTAGAAGGTTGGGCGAAGAAATGCTTGAACTTAGAAAGAAAGTATGAATAACCACTCACAGATCGCTTGAGAACGAAGCGTCGCTTAAAGAACATAGCTGAACTAGTTCAAAAAGGTGCTTGTAAGATCTCCCATAGCGAAGCGGATTATTCGGCTTTAAGCGAACTTAGACGCTTTAAAGGATTTTAAGGCTGCTATGGCCTGCGGAACATAGCGAAGCAGATAAGTTATCAAACGGGGTGTGTATCCCCTTTTCCATTGAGAGCATGTAGTCACGCGAGCATGTTGTCTTTTAGCTTTTCTCGAGCATGCGATAAAATTTTCCCAGAGCGACCAAGGTCCCCGTATTCTTGCCTTGATCGTCTTACGAGCGATTTTACAAGCTTTGAAATTCTTAGGATGCCGCCACGACGAAGAATACCAAGAGAAATTCCCAGAGCTGAGGGAGGTGCAGGAGGTAATCCACCCCCTGATAGAAAGATTGAGGAGCTCTTCCTCTGACAAAATCCCCAACTTTCAATGGGATGGGTGATCCCGCAAGTGCCGAACTATGCATGAGAGCGCTGGAGTGCATTTTCAATTTCTTAAGGTATAACGACCAGGAGCACCTGGCGTGCGTCGCTTTTCAGATGTCTGGCTCCGCTGATTTCTGGTGGGAGGCCAGAAGAAAGATCACGACTCCAAACCATCTAGCGAATTTTACTTGGGAGCAGTTTAAGGAGGTCGTATACGACAAGTACGTGCCAAAGAACTATAGGAAGCAGAGGGAGGCTGAGTTCTACAACCTCAAATAGGGAGAGATGACGGTTACCGAGTATGACTGGAAGTTTTGCGAGCTGTCTCGCTTTGCGCCAAACCAAGTAGATACCGACAAGAAAATGGTGGAGAAATTTTATGCGGGATTAAGGCCCGAGATTCGGATGCCTCTAGCAAGCCACGGAGGGCTGTGCTACACGAGTCGCTCAGCCGAGCGCTCGATGTTGAGGTTGCTATGCCGAGCGAGCCATCTGTAGCCGCTCCAACTACTATACCGCCGCTGGGAGAGAAGCGAAAGTGGAGCTATAGTGGTAATGGTAACCGCAAGCTACCTTGGCAAGGTCAGCAAGGTCAGCAGTGCCCGCCGTTTCAAAGGTCGGCAAATTCGCTCCCACCAAGTCAGAATGTCCGAGCGCCCGCTCCGTGCCCGAGGTGCAGGAGGTTCCATGAGGGAGGATGCCAAGCGGGTAGCAACAATTGCTATGCTTGTGGAAGGCCCGGGCACTTTGCTAGCCATTGCCCCACCTGCCAGAACCGCTCAAACCTAGCTCCAAAATTCGCTCAGCTTCCCCCACCCCAGCAGCTCCGAGCTATTCAAGCCCAACCCGGAGCCGCTGCCCCTCTCCCGCCTCAAAACCAGCAGTATCGACAGTATCAGAGGCAACAACACGAGGCCAGAGCGAACTCTTCTAAGCAGCCGCTTGCTATGGACCAAGGCAATCTAGCAGGTATGAGAACTCTTAATGATGTGCCTATTTTGATTCTATTTGATACTGGAGCGTCACACTCTTTCATTTCCGAGGCCTGTGTAGAGAACTTAGAGCTACATACTTAACCCCTAAGAGCTCCCTTGAATGTTATTTCACCAGTAGGAGGAAGACTTTATTTGAATCGTCAGTGCTTGAACCTCGAAATAACCATAGGATCTCTTAAGCTAGTAGTGCGGACTCTAAGTGTTATGCTCATAGCGGACGTAGACGTAATCATCGGGATAGATTGGCTAGCGGTGAATTTCACTACGATTCGGTGCAAGGAGAGGAAAATCTCGTTTCAAATCCCGGGTCAAGAAGCTACCACGTTCCATGGGATTTCAATGGGAGGCCGTAAGTCGGTTGTTTCGGTGATTCAAGCGGCAAATTTGATGAGGAGAGGAAATCCGGTGTATCTCACTTACGTGAGTGGATGAGAGGAAGGGAGAGACCACCCGCGGGTGGAGGATGTTGATGTTGTTTGCGAATTCTCCGATGTATTTCCTGAAGAGTTTCCCGGGCTGCCCCCAGATAAGAAGGTGGCATTCACGATCGATCTAGAGCCCGGATCGGCCCCTGTGTCCAAAGCGCCTTATCGAATGGCACCTAAGAAGCTCGAGGAGCTCAAGGTGCAATTGCAAGAGTTGATGAACCTAGGATTCATTCGCCCAAGTGTATCGCCGTGGGGATCCCCCGTTTTATTTGTTAAGAAGAAGGATGGTTTGATGCGTATATGTATAGATTATCGCGAACTCAATAAGCTCACGTTGAAAAACAAGTACCCGCTACTGAGAATAGACGATTTGTTCGATCATCTTAGAGGAGCGAGCGTTTTCTCAAAAATCTATTCGCGCTCGGGGTATCATCAGTTGAAGGTGCGAGCGAAAGATGTTCCCAAAACTGCTTTTAGAACTCGCTATGGTCACTACGAGTTTGTAGTTGTCCCTTTTGGCCTCACAAACGCTCCGACAGTACTCATGGATCTGATGAACCGAGTGTTTCATCCATACTTGGAAAAGTTTGTCCTTGCATTCATCAATGACGTGCTTATTTATTCGAAGAGTTCAAAGGGGCATGAAGAGCATTTGCGAGCGGTTTTATGAACGCTAAGAGCGGAGAGATTATTCGCAAAGTTTAGCAAGTGCAAATTATAGTTGGAGGAAGTGACGTTCCTTGGCCATATAGTGTCCTCCAAGGGCATTCAAGTTGATCCTGCTAAGGTAGAAGCAATTTAGAATTGGAAGGCTCCAACCACTCCGAATGAGATTCGAAGCTTCCTTGGGTTAGCAGGGTATTATCAGAGATTTATCGAGGGATTTTCTCGTATAGCGAGACTGCTCACCCAGTTACTCCATAAGTGAGCGAAGTTCGAGTGGACGTCAGAATATGAAGCGCATTTTCAAGAGCTCAAAGAGAAGTTAACCACAGCCCCTATCCTAGCGGTTCCCGACTCCCGAGCAAAATAAGGAGTATGTGCTATATACCGATGCTTCCAAGAGCGGACTTGGATGTGTGCTAATGCAAGATGGGAGGGTTATCACTTACGCTTCACGACAGCTTAGACCTCACGAGCAGAATTACCCGACCCACGATTTACAGCTAACTGCCGTAGTGCACGCTTTAAAGATTTGGCGACATTATTTGTACGGGGTGAGATGTGAGATTTATACTGATCATAAGAGCCTCAAATATTTCTTCGAGCAAAGAGATCTTAATATAAGGCAAAGGAGCTGGCTAGAGTTAGTCAAGGATTATGATTGCGGAATTAATTATCACCCCGGGAAAGCCAATGTTGTAGCGAACGCTTTAAGCCTCATGGTTTCGCCCCAGCTCGCTAGTATCCTTACAGAAGCGGAAACTCTTGCGAGAGAGCTTGAGAGGATGAATCTAGAGGTTTTGCCCCCGCTTGTGACGAGTGAAGGAGCGATCGCTATGTTATCCATAACGCCCGATCTGAGAGAGAGGATAGTTGAAGCGCAAAGGAAGGACGAGGTCCTTGAGAAGAAGCGAGCAAAGTTAAGAATGGAAAAGCCCGGAGCATTCCGAGAAGAAGCGGATAACGTTATCTCAATGAACGAACGATTGTGTGTGCCCTCAAGCGAAGAGCTTAGGAACGAGATTTTGAGCGAAGCCCACGATACCTCATATACCGCTCACCATGGTAATACAAAGATGTACCAAGATCTTAAGGGGAAGTTTTGGCGGGAAGGAATGAAGAAAGATGTGGCCGCCTACGTGAGAAAGTGCCTCATTTGCCAACAAGTGACAGTGATGCACCATCGTCCTTATGGAAAGTTGCAACCGCTAGAGATTCATGAGTGGAAATGGGACCACGTCACTATGGATTTCTTAGTAGGGCTACCC
The DNA here is from genome assembly GCA_028566335.1 of Monarda citriodora. NCBI lineage: Eukaryota > Viridiplantae > Streptophyta > Magnoliopsida > Lamiales > Lamiaceae > Monarda > Monarda citriodora. The sequence continues at coordinate 3,824 of JAOWBJ010121628.1, read as the reverse complement.
AAGTCGAGAAGAGGAAACAATTCAATATGGGTGATAATGGACCGCTAGACGAAAACCGCTTATTTTCTTCCCATAGCGGTAACTTTCACCTTGGAAAAGCTCGCTCAACTGTATGTGCGAGAGATTGTCCGCTTGCACGGAGTGCTGAAGTCGATCACTTCAGATAAGGATTCAAAGTTCACTTTGCGATTTTGGAGGAACTTGCAAAGCGAGTTAGGAACCAAGCTAAATTTTAGCTCCGCTTATCATCCCCAGAGCGATGGACAGTCGGAGCGGACTATCCAAACATTAGAGGATATGCTAAGGTTCGTAGTGTTTGACAAAGGCGGTCATTGGGAACCCGCTCTACCATTAGTAGAATTCGCTTACAATAATAGTCACGAAGCGACTATTGGCATGGCCTCATATGAAGCTCTCTATGGGAGGAAGTGTAGATCACCGCTCTACTGGGATGGAGTGGGAGAAATAAAAGCGCTTGGCCCTGAAACAATAAGCAAAATGATAGATACGATAAAGCAGATAAGAGTTCGGATGAAAGAGGCCCAAGATAGGCAGAAAGTATACGCCGACCGTGGACGAAGCGAGGTCGAGTTTGCTATAGGCGACAAGGTTTTCTTGAAAGTATCTCCGCTCAGGGGAGTACTAAGATTCAGCGTGAAAGGGAAGTTGAAGCCTCGCTTCATAGGGCCCTATGAGATTCTAGAGAGGATAGACCTCGTTGCCTATAGGTTGGCTTTGCCACCAAGCTTGAGTAGCGTACACAACGTGTTCCATGTGTCCCAGCTACGCAAATATGTGTAATATCCAAGGCACGTAATCTGCCAAGAGGAAATCGAGCTCGCTCCCGACCTAAGCTATGAGAGCAGGCCCGAAGCGATTTTGGATCGCAAGGTGCAACAACTTAGAAATAAGTCTATCCCTTTTGTGAAGGTTTTGTGGAGGCACCAAGGACAAGAAGAGGCAACTTGGGAGCTTAAAGAGAAAATGCTAGAAACGTACCCCGAGTTGTTCAAGTAGGTAAGCAAAAATTTCGGGATGAAATTATTTTTAAGGTTGGTAGGATGTAACGGCCCGAATTTTAAGAGTCGATATTAATAAAATTTTGCTCCAAGGTTTTACTACGTTTCTTTAAAGAAGAGAGTTTGAGGTTATTTTGTGTTATTAAAGCACTTATGTGCTTAAATGAATGAGAGCATGTACTCTCAATAAGCAAACGATTAATGATGGCTACATACGTAAGTTATTAAAGTTGTAACGAATTCATTTAACTAGTGACTACTTATTTACAAATAACTATGATTGTTTAAAGCGACTCCAATTGTCGCTTGAGAATTCCGCTAAAGATTGTATGTAGAAAGGGTTTAAACTTAGCGAGTCCGCTCCGAGCAGTTCGGAGCCACTCGGAGTTCGCTTTGAGTCTGGAGCGAAGTATGTAGAAGTTCGCTTGAGATGGGCAGTAGCAAAATAGTAAGATCGCTCGAGATGAGCTATAGGTAGCTCCAAGCGAATTTTTATGAACGATTTTTGTACCTCGAGCGAGTTCGCTCGAGAGAGTCCACTCGAGAAGTGAGAGCCAGCAAGCTATCTTGAGAGGCGTGCCAAGTGCATTAATTATGTGTCAGTCACCCTTACTTTCTCTGCAACACGCCACCGCCTTTACCGACAGTACTATATGTCCTTTTCTGCAAAAGCCATACCGATTTTAATCATTCCAGATTTATATTTTTTAAATTCTGAAAAATGGGGACACCGCACCCCTATAAATAGCCCCACCTTTGGGATTCATTCATTTTGCTGCCATTTCACAAATTTCATCTAAAACTTAGAGAGAGAGAGAGACCGAGGGAAGAGAAGGAACCAGTTTGGAAACTTGTTCAAAGCTTAACGTAAAATCACCACCCTGTCTCATTTGATATGTTGGTGTCCTTAAACTATTTTTTTTGTTTTCAACTAGATCAAAATCCATTTTCAAGCATCAAGTATTTCCCGAGTCACTGTAACCCAAAATGTTTTGAGTAAAGGCTAAACCAAAGTGTGATAATTCCTTAAGTATATTTTCTTCAATAAAGAAACAAGCACGGAAAGCAGCTAAAAAGTCCAGAACCCTCACTGTTTTCTTCATCCTTATAAAGGAGTGTTAATCCGCTTAGTTCAGACACGAACGTTATCTTCGATAGGATTAGAAAATCCTATTCTGCTAGAGCTTTTCTAGAAAGGTAAAGATATATGATAAGTTATTTCTGCTAGAGCTTTTCTCGAGAGATTTATGTACAATAAGTAAAACCAAATCACCCTAAACCCCGCCCCTAGTTTCAAACGACAGTTTAGCCGAGAGAGTTTACGCTTACTTAAGCTATGCCTTATGTATATTTGCTCTTACTTTTAAGGGTGTATGAAAGAGGAGAAGTGAGCTAGCAAGCGACCTTTCCAAGCGATCAAACCCAAGCAACTGTTAAGGTGGGCATTCTAACTCAGAACCCCAAGCGGGTTAAAACCCTCGAGCAACCAGTCGCCGAGCAGATTGTTTTGAAGCGATTATTGTTAAGCGATTATACATTGCTTTTCTTTTACCAGTAAACATATCATAAAAAGTTTGATGTTAATGTATGATGCCTATCTGTCGGCTGTGTGCAAAGGTTTTTCATGATACGATCCGCCTGAGTATGTGTTGCTCAGATAGTACACTAGGTTCGCTTTGCTCAGGCAAGCGATCAAGGTTCTAGGTTGAGGTCGGCCAAGCTCCCTAGATCGGGTTATTTGAGGGCAGATATAGCGAAATACTAAAGTAAAGAAGGTTTCACGAGCCAAGGCTCTTTCTAAGATTTTCTTGCTTTAACTTATGAATGGCTGGTAATGAAATTATTTTGGGCAAAGTATCCACTGAATGCTTTAAAGTACTCAGCCATGTGCACGTTTTCCTTGTGTGCAGGTTGAGCAGGTTACGGTCGAAGTGGAAGCGGTGACGAGCGGGGTTTTGCTGAAGCGGATTTTTGTAGGAGAACTTGGTGGTGCAAGTCTCCAAACTTACATCTAGTGTTTTGTGTCCAAACTCTTTTCTTTCAAATTTTTATGGCTATGTAATGGATAAACAGATATACCACCCTTCCGCTTCTCACATTGGTTTATTTAATCCTGCTTACTTATATAGGCGAATGTTTCATCTTTGTATGCGTTATTTAATCATGTTTTCCGCTTGAAATTTTTTATGCGCTTTTACCAAAATCGCCCAAGTTACTGCATTCCGCTTCAAAATTTTCGAGCGACTATGTCCGCTCTTGCCAAGAGTTAACTTCGTTACTATAAGAAAGGCTTGTAATTCAATTGAAGAAAATTATATGCCAAGGGTTATCTCCAAGAGATTTTCAAACTTCCTCCAATCTGAAATATCAAGCGATTCTCAAAGTAACTCGATCAAAGCGATTTTGTCGGAGCGATCCGCTCCAATTATTTTCAAAGCGTTATTCCAATTTCCGCTCCAATAATTCAAGCGACTTTTCTCCAGCATGTCTAGCCGAGCGACAATCCTTAAAGCGACATTCCGAAGGTTTTTACTCAGTAACATTTTCTCAAATCAAACTAATATTTCAAAATCGTTTGTGAGCCAAGTTTCACTTAATCGCACGGTTTTTCGTCATTATACCCTCAAAATGTCCTATTGTAGCGACCTTCCGAGCTCGGTTTTTCGTAAAGGGGTCTGGGGTCGTTACAGAGGACCACTGTGAAGGAATCATTGAAATAATGGCAGTTTTGGAATCAGCTCCCCACAAAGAGGAGCTGGAATCCAAGATCTAAATGTCTAATCAGTTTAGGGCATTACCAGAATC